>CM017556.1:36511285-36608785 GCA_007844125.1 Sinonovacula constricta | reverse complement strand
TATCCGCGGTCCACTGCCGCGCTAGAGGATCACTCCGAGCAATGAATTTATGCGTTTGGCGGTCATCGACCTGGAGGACCATGCCACTTCCCCGGTGAGATTTCCAGCCTACCCCCAGGGTCCGCGGTTCGTCGATCTGGATGACCAGGTCCCACCCCGGTGAAATTTCCATCTGACATTGGGGACGTTAAGATTGCCAAGGGTATGTACGTTAGGGCCGACCGACTGGCTTTGGGCGCCCGCATGATCGATGCAAGAGCGGCGCAGCTCCTTGCGTCTCTTCCATAGGGCCATTACCTCTTGCGAATCAAATTCTTGAGGAAGGGAACCTTGGTATCGAAGACAAAATTCGACCAAGTTCGTGAATGGAGGATGAAGGGGCAGGCGGTATGTGAGACTTCCCGGGACACAAAGCCGGGCGCCATTGTTGGGCTTGACAGTGTGTTTTATCTGAACGCCTATCCGGTCACCGCGGTGGTGTATGGGCACTATCCTATTAGAACCCAAAACCCCGCTAACATAGCCCAACTGAAAAATGGCGACCTTAACTGTGCTGCTCAGCAGGTGGTAGAGTAAATGGAAGGTATGTCGAGAGGTCAGGGACTAACACCAGCAAGGCGCGCCTGAAATTACAGAACTTTGAAGAGCGGGTCCATGAAACAATCGCTACAGTGAACGATATAGAAGCTTTCGAACGCATCCTCAAATTAGCGATCATCTTGCGGGATATCGCTGGAGAGACCATCTATAACAGTGGCAAGTACCAGCAAAGTCAATGGCGGGCTGTAGAGCTTATCTGCCATAACGGCCACGCCTGGACCATGAACCTCCACTTCCCGGCTGTAAGAGAGGTTCACACGTATGAGGCCGATGTCTAGGAAGCCATTCGACAAGCAACTCAGAGTGGGCTAATAGCTGTCTTGCTACTCGGAGGACAAGACAGGCAGCTCAGCGTCGACCAGTTTGTGCTCTGGGACGGCTACATGTATCGAACTCAGGAGGCCCACTAAAAACTGCCGAGAGTGTATATAATCTTTGGGAATGAGTCCCTAGCCAAGCGAGCATTTGGCAAGAACCATGCAGCCAGCACCAAGGCCAAAGAGCGCAACGGTTGGTAACCAACCCCATTCAACTTCCTCCCGGACATCGAGAAGGCTTGCGTGGAAAACGGCCACTCAATGGGCTACGACACGAAAGAAGTAATTTCTATCGGCATAAAGGACTGCTACCCCGCAAGCTTCCTGGGGCAGACCGAGGCGAAGCCTTATTTCCAAAGGTTCGGCGATCCGGGTCACCGCATGGCCCATGTGGCCTTCAATGGCACCCTCCCCGAAGACATTGCCACAGGCTTCGCCGCAGTCCAGGTGTGGGACGTCGCACCAAAGGTCCATCCTGTCATCCCTGCTTGTTTGGGAAGCATTTCACAGAGATGGGTTGGGCCCTGACGGCCCTTTTGGCCTACCTTGTAGAAAGTGGTCTGCTGAATTTTCTCAAGGTCCGAGAGGCTTTCATCGCATTCGAGAAGCAAACAGAGGTCTGGCTCACTGAAGACCGAAACCAGGGCTGCAGCATTATCTGGAAATCTACACATGGCAGCAAGGCCGATGGCCAAAGACCGACCAGGAGGCTCGTACCGGCCCCGGAGAGCTCGACGTCCTGGTCCGCGATACCCGCCAAAGCGGCACACTGGTCGGGGCCCCAGAAAGATGGCCGCTGGGTTATATCCGCACCTACTACGACGGCACTTAGCCGCAGTACACCCACTTAAGGGCCAGCATGCTGGCCTATGTCCACATCAACCTCTTGGAGATGCTTCGCCGATTCACGCCTGACGAGGCGGTCTGAGTGGCAACCGATTCCATCTACGTGAAGAAAGTAGACCCGCCCAAGCTACAAGGGGTCGGGGCGTTTGCTGCTTCACAAAAATGCGACTGCATTGAGGACTGTTCCCCTAGTTGCCTCTTTGAATCAGAAACCATGCACCCCGTCGCCCCAGCTCAGTGGAGAGATAAGGGCAAGGAAAGAAAAATGCCAGCAGAGCACGCCCCAAAATCCGAATATATTGCAGAAGCTAAAGACCTGCCACCATCCACGGCACCAAGTCAAGGTATAAGTTAAGCTATCTCATCGCCGCCGCCAGTCGCGGAAGAGATGCCGCACGACTGGCTGGGGCAGAAGGTCGACCTCAGAGCGAAGGACCCAGCCCTCAGCGACCTGAAACGAGTCGGTTCCTCGAAGAGCATTAAGACCTCCTTGATCGAACGAGCGGAGACGTTCAGGTTTATGTTCCAAAGCGTGTCGGACTTATCCGCCACTATCCTGCGGTGCCGGAGGACCCGGTCGTAGAGGATCGCCATCTTCCCTGCTTACTGGTTGCGGAGTTTTTCGGCTAACTCCCTGTTGGTCACCATCTCGAACTCCAGGGTTATGCCCTCGATTGAGTATTTGACATTATCATCGTCGCTCGCCCTGACAATGCGTCCATCATTGAACGTAAGTTCGCAATTGAGTCTATCGCCGAAAGCGGATTAAAAGGAGAGCAAGTGTCTATCCAAGAGCTCGAAATCGAGTGGGATGGAGAAACGGTTGTCGTAAGCCTTGGCGATAGCGGAATCTTTAGAGCAGTCTTATTTCTGGCATCGATCGCCCGACCCAAATTAGTAACCACTGAGCGATTAGCGTCTGTTGAGACCAACTTGATTTGGAAAGCTAAACGGGTTGTTCCTGGCACAAAATGACATCGTTGGCACCGAGGTTCGGAAACCTCGCTAAGAACTGCTGATTCTGATCGACTGTGGATGTGTTGTTCGTGATCAGACTCGTCTGGCGGATGCCCTTGGAACCCTAGGGGTTTTCTCAGGCGCTGGTGCGGATTGAGCTTTCGACCGAAAGCGCTCTAAAACATCTTGTATTGAACTCAGTCACCAATACAATGTCTGACGAGGATATCCAGCTACAAGACTTCGATGACCGCTGTTGTGTTCGGACACGGACGATATTGCAACTACCTTGCTCTCCTCTGAGTTACTTACCAACCGTTGATGACTTTTACAACAGATTGGGTGAGGGTCAGCCTTCTGCGGGTCGGGACTAACAAACATTATTACGATCGACGTAATGGGTCAGCTCCGCCTGAAGGCCCACCCTGAAGTTGATCTGATCAACAAACATGATGGCAGACCCCTAAAGCTAGCTTCTTGAGCAGCAAGGATGGGGCGGTCTGGCCATTACCCGGAATGAACTCGGTTTCTCCCGCCCAAAGTGTTACCCAAATACAGCGGACTAATAGAGAACTGGACGAATTGTTGCGTTCTAGTGCTGGCTGAAACATTGAGGTAGCAGATTTCGACAGAACAGCCTCCGCCCTGTCTAAAATGGAGGAGACCGCGTTGAAAACAATCGAAGCCTCACCATTGACTACATCGGGATCGAAGGTTCCGAGCTAATTATGCGGTTCCGGGAACTCAAAGGGCTCGACAAGGCCATGCAAAACCAACGAGGAGAACTTGTAAACAACGTAGCCAAGCTCTACGACATCGACAGTCATCTTAATCGAGAGAATGGAAAACTAAGAGAGACGGATGACCCAGAGATGAAGCGGCGTATCTCGGAGAGAATAGGAAACCTCGAGGATGAGCGGGCCGCACGGCTCGATGCGGCTTCAGCCAACCGAGAAGCTATCAGATCGCAGTTCAGCCGTGTCGGGAAACCCTGCGGCAAATCCTGCCTGCAAGAAGACACGACACGTGCTAAGCGGATCAAGAGAGTAAGGAATCACCGTCGTATTCATCAACACATCAATCGGGATGACCATCAGCACGCTTGTCCTCTCACTAACCGGTGGCTCCGCCCTCTCTCCCCCGGCCCCGGCCCAACCAGGTGAGGGAGGCGTTCGAGAGAGGGTTAAAAACAGCTGCAAGCATATTGTTGCCAGATATCGGGCAAGCTTGCGCGGAAAAGAAATGGTTTGGGCCTGCCGTGATCTTTAGCACGGGCATTTTCCTGGCGTTAAAATTCTGCGGATATCTCCCGGCTTTATACTTGTCGCCGCTAATGAAGGTAAAGGCCTACATGAGGATTGTCTATCGTATGCATGATGATTCAAACGATCGCAGATATCACTACAGACCCGACCTGTCCTCAACAGCCCATAGACAACCGGGAAGGAGTTTGAAGATCGGTCTGCGGTCGATTACGTACACAGTTGGCTAGTACAACATAACGAACACCGAGTATGTAACCATATCAAAGGAGAGAACATTTTGTACGCCCAGGTCTTTGGACCTTTCAGCAGCTGCAAGAATACCTCAGAGCTCAGAACTACCGGAATACTTGATCTCGATGATCATTCTTCGCTAGGGATCATTCGAATCTCGGAAGGATTGCCGGAGCTTCTAGGGTTCGAACAGACCAGTCGGCCCTTCCAACCACGTCGAAGATCCCAAGAGGACCGCCTTTAAATTTCAGCCCGCCCAGGTTTTTGTTATCTACTTAGAAGAGGTGAACACCGCTGAGAACGACTTGAATGGGGCTCCTAGTAGGCTACTAACTGTTGTCGCTGTCGGTGGCTGGATGTACGAGGAAATCAAATCATCCGTATTCACTAATACCGAGTTCAAGCTCCTGAGATAGGATAGGGGACAATCTCTGAACTCACAAGCTCTGTTAGAGACGAGCGTGGTTACAGAATAAACCACCATGGTTTGCCAGTGAGTGTCGTCCTTAAGGTGAAATGAGGATCTTGGTGGGAGTGGTGGGGGTGGAAACCCAGTGCTACTATGACTATGCTACTCGGGTTTACGTCGATGCAGTTGTTTCGCTACAGAGTGCGCCTGATCTGTCCCATTACATTGAAAAGAACCAGGATGGTGATGTTAATCTACTTGGGGGTCGGATCATGATCTTCGGCGACATCGAATTACCTACGGATGCGGTTTCGGCGAGAATGGTCGAGGCATGGTGGAAGTTCTTAAAGGGAGAAGTCATCATGAAAAACGGTAACACGACTACGAAAGGTCACCTTAATCTTAACTATCACCGGATAGTGAATTTGGATCTTCCAGTTCATTTGAACGATGCTGCAAACGAAAAATACGTTGACGGGCAAATTCCGAAGCCCATAATTACCATTATAGCGGAAGAACGCGGTCCCATGGGAGGCGGCGAATTTCAATGGTCGTTTGGATAAAACTCGGATGGTAATAGCTATAGTAAGGTGAGCTACGTCATGATAAAAAGGAAAGATACTGGCTATGTTTTTGTCTGCGGCTCAACGTAATTGAAACTCGGATGAGATTGGCGAGTGTGGTCGTTACAGTAGGTGGAACGTTTCAAGACGGTTACCACATAACTAAGAATCCAGGCTATTATTCCGTTGAGAAAACTTTCCAACAACCACTAGAAGTTGATAAAGGTGCCATTATCAATTTTCAGACGCGGGAATCGACTTCGACTTAGGCTTTGGAAATGGTTGCTCTGCTAATTGAACTAGAGATGTGAGGGGGTAAACATCAAACCAAAACATGAAAGACGGAGTGATTCCAACAGCCCCATCAATGTACCCCAACCTGCCAACTGAGGGTGATGGGCACGCTTAACGTCTACAGCAGATAACCCGAATCCAGACAGAGTTAATGCGAGAAGCCGAAAAAGGGCAAGGCTCAGCAAGAAATACAAGAGGGCATTGAATTCCGTAGATGGCGCCGACGCTGCTTTTCTCATATCGACGGTCGTAGCCCCTCCGATCGCTGTAGGGCTCGAGATAAGGTCTCTTGGTTGCTCGGGTCTCCCTGTTATTAGCAAGGTGGCTGGCAGGCGGCTATCCCATAAACTCGTTAAGCATCGGTGCATCAAGGCGATGACCCGAGCAATGCTTAATACCATCTCCGACATCGTGAACAAAGCCCTGGCAAACGGGAATATTTCCGACGTCGAGTACAGGCTTGATCTAGATGAGCTCCAGATGTTCGAAACATGAAACGGGAGGTCCATGCCGAAAATTCACATCAGGAGATCATGGAGGAGCTTCAAAAAAATCCTAGAAGAAGGTCGCAAAAGGAAGCGCTAGCGGAGCTTTCCAAAAAGTTGAATGCTTCATCTCTCTGAGCCGAGTATGTAGTATACACTGTGACCCCCCTCTAGCATACCAGGAATAGGTAATGTATGTCGACTTTGTTTTAATCAAATAGATCATAAATTGTGCATGTTGTGTATGTATTAAAGGCTTGGACAATCTACTGTATATAAGCAATAATGTGCCCCTCTTTTCCAGATCATTACCCCTGTCGCCACACTTATTCTGGTGGCCTATATGATGCATCGGCTTGAACGGTCGAACGACGAAACTGCAAAATGATATTATTTCCGAGAGAAAAAAGAAAACCGAGTACTGATTCCCGCGAGGCTTTGGAAAGCACAGGACCAGATGGGCGGCGATAAAGGTTTACGAAGAAACGTGGGGAAAATATGTTCCTTGGTTACGGAACTTCAGTAAGCCGCGGCTCAACTCTTTAGGCTGCTGGGCTTACTGTCACTTTGTCTGCTGGGATGTCATCTTCGTATCCCGGGTCTTCGTATAAATGATCGAATTCGTACCTTCCACTTAAGGTTAATAATTGATCATAGCCTCTCAGCCAGTCTACAAGTCCCTCAAGCGCCTCCTCCCCATGCTGTTCTCCCGGTTGTTGTGGTTTGTTCGGGCTCAACTGCCCTCCACACAGTTCAGCCACCACTGTTTCCACTCTCCGCCCTCTCCATTCATGTCCGTCGCATACATATCTGGTCCCAACTGGTAACTGTAGCAGCGACGCTCTATCTCGTCTACTAGAACCGATTTACCTGTGGCCTGGTGCACTGCCCCCCCCCCCACACACACACACACTTAATTCATTGAGCGTCACGCCGTATGGGAGCGAGGTATTGAATTTCCCCGGTCGCATCCATTTCCTCAAAGGTAGGAGTTGGGTAGTAGGCGATATATGGCCTGATTGTCCCGTCACCAATTACCTGAGTCCAAGAGTCCGCCAACGACGCAAATATCTCGATGTTTACCATGTTTACTCTGGTTTGAGATCGCTTGTACCTAAGTGCAGTAAATCATATTGTATTCGTTGGTGGGTATTCGTTATGTATACCCAATCTCTAAATGGAAAGATGTCTGATGGAGCAGAGCCCCTCTGGGCCAGCGAGGGTGGTGGGCCGTCCCCTAGGGCCAGGATCTTGGGCCCTTCATAAAATTGGTTTCTCGTGGGAGGCTTTTTTCTTTGATTTATTGGCTAAAAGATCCGTTGATTTGGTATGCTGGCCCTCCCTGCTGCTAGTTGTCTTTAAGGCAAGCGTACCACAGCTGCTAAAGGACAAGGTTGAATCCGGGACAGCGACAGATATCAAACAAGTGCAAAGCAAATAGTTCAAGTAAGCCACTCTTGAGATTGACAAAAATATATAATCCGTGTTGATTTACACTCAGTATAATGTTTAGTCGGCGACACAATGATAACTCTTCCTTCTTAATTATCAGCTAACCTGAACAATACACCGGCGGCTCATTTGAAAGAAATTTCGATCACCGATTTCATAATTAACAATCCTAGTCCATTTCAGATATCGCTAAGTGTCCTCATGCGAAGTTCAAAATCAATAGTCAAACAGCTCTTTCGGAATGGCATGTACGTATGATGAGACTTTTAAAAAAGGTCAGCAGCAGCCACGTCATTGACAGTATTGCAAGGAATATCAGATAATGATAATGGATTCATTCAGGTCGTTGTTGACAATTATGACCTTAACATCTCCTCTCCGAAAAGAAATCGGCCAATCTTCTGGATAGTCCAGAGGAGTACAGATAAATTGTGCTACGTTTAGATATTTGAAGTTTCGGTATTTTTTGGAAGGCAGTGACCTAGTGGAGATAATAGAGCCTACAATTGGATGTGTAGCAAAAAATGATGACTGGTGAGAAGTTTTAACAAAATGTGACAGCACTCCGGTTGCTAACCGAGGAACTACTGCGTAAGGTATTTGATATCTTGACATTACTCTTGATGATGTACATCAGGGCTGAGAGAAAACGTGATATATGCCTCTATCTTTTGGCCACAAGCCATGATTCTTCGTGGCAGGCCATGTTAATTGCATAAAGACATGGCCTCTACTTCATTATGTCAACGGAAGCTCTGCTGAAACCTCAGCGCGAGCAGTTTCTTATAGAGAAGCTGGACACGCGCCACTTCCAGGTGTTTGGAATAGGATATGAAGTTATATGTTTATTGGAACGATGTTTATGAGATACGGGCATTGGAAACTTGGAGAAGTGGGAATTTTGCTGAAGCCCAAAACACATATTAAGGTCTAGGTTTTGAGTTTGCATATCTGTAGCAAGCTTGAAGACATTTCATGGCTCGTTGGTAAAAAGACGATGACCTATCGCTCTTTGCTCTCCAAGCATAAATAAAATTGCTAGAATATTGAGAGATACCTCTGACCGCCAGTCATTGCAAAAAGACACTCTGGGAGTTTACACATCCGCTTAGTGAAGATATACATCCAAAGCAGTTGATCAATATCATGACGGGCAAAGTATCTCCTGAGAGTGTAAATGTTTACCATGCATTGGAACATGGACAGAACAAATGAAATAGTTGTTGTCGATGGACCTTTCATGTGACGATTTTTCCACAATGGAATCCAAATGTTATATTTAAGGGCTGTTAACAGAGCGACTTTTCACCATGGTCATAGGTCTGCAAGCGAGTGCTCATGATATCGATGTCATTATTGACATTTGAATTGTCGCCTGTTCACATTTCAAAATTATATCGGCCTTAAAGCAGCATTCCAATCGGAGACTTCTGCTAGGTGTACAACTAAGGACACAAGGACAATTATCATTGATGGCTCAGCTGTATTATATACGACACGCTGGCCAACAAGTTCATCGAGGCATAACGACATAACATAGAAGGCAAACCGACTTGGGGTGACGTCTACTTAGTGTTCGATCTTTACTAAGACTTAAGCAGTAAAGTGGGATCAGGAAAAATCGAGGATCATACCTCAAGTTGATGCACCAAATGTCACGTTCCGTGCCGATTCCATTCCAAATTCTGAATCATTTGTTGCAGGAGAATACATGACAGCTTATTCAACTGATTGTATAGGTTTTGTTTAGCAACGTCAAGTTTCCAATAGACGCCACACGAAAACGTGTAGATACAGGAGCAGACCCAGTATCGACGAAAATTATTCCGCTTGTTACTATCCGTCATCAAGAAATGCGTACTACACATGAAGAGTCCGAAGCGATAGTTTCATAGCCAAAGTTTGCGTAAGCTAAGGAAAACCAAAACAACATATCAGTAATGTCAAATGATACTGACGTGTTTCTGCTTTTGCTCCATCATTGTCTGATTAACAATGTACAGGACAGGGCAATTGTAGAACTATTTGCTACTGGACAATATCAAAAGACATAATACCAGATTCACTTGCTGTCTATGTACTATCAGGAGCTGACACAAATGCGTGTTATTTTGGAATGGTAAACAACTCTGTTGTAAAGTTCTAAAAAGTAAATCTATTTCCTGTTCAAGAACAGTCCTCCGACGTTGAAACTTTTGTTCGGCCATCAACACAGTTTGTATAGAAAAACAACTGCATGTATTTTATGACTTGCTTCACTTCCGCCAGCAACTGAAGACTTCCGTGAAACAGTTACAAGAGCTGCAAGATTTGTATATTCGGAGTTTGAAGTATATTACCAAATTAAGGGGATATATTCTAAGCATAAGGATGAAATCTGGAAAAGGGGCAAGACAGTAAAAAAACAAATATAGAATATTGCAGACTAAATTTTATTGAATCTTGTCTGTTCCTATGTACTTGTGAAATGTACTACACAACTCACGAATGTAAAATTTGAGGGGAAAACACGCCATTTCGGACGCCATTTAGAAAGGTCGATAACTCACACTGCCCAAGGGTGGCAACAGAACATCTGACGGATTATTTAACAGGAAGGTCTAAACTACCAAAAAACAGCAAAACATGTTCTATACACCGCATAACAAGGTTCATGTAAAATAATGGGTTTTGCATTCGGACTATTAGAGTGACAAAGCGGAAAAATAGGAAGTAAAATAGGAAATAATGAAAAATGAGATTGAGTACTTCTTTTCTTATACACCGTAGCATTTGAGGTTGCGATAAAATCTTTATAACTGGAAGAAGGGCCGTACCGCTTGTCAGTTACCATTCTAAAACATTGAAAAATTAGTACTTAAAAAAAGCGAATCGTCAGATACAACATTTAACATCACTGTGATTAAGTCGTTTCAGCTCTCCTGACCTTATAATAAAGGTGATCTATTGTGTGCGCACACCGTCCGTCATTTAAACGACACTTCCTCTTAATCACCTGGACAAAATTCAACTAAACTTTCTCAGACGTTTCAGCGGATAGGGGCACGAAAATTGGATTTTTATAGTGAAATCTTTTTAGTTAGAAATACTTACCCGCTATAAAATATACATTCTGTCATTCATAACTTACTAGTGACCGACATAAAGAACGCTGTTCTGCATATTTAGGGCCGTTCAGTATACAGTACCGTGCATGCGCGGCCACACTATCATAGTTAGGTATTTTTTTTAACTAAAAAGATTTTACTATAAATATCCAATTTTAGTAGCTAAGTACATTTCCTGCTATTAAATGTGCAGACTTTGTAGCAAAATTCGAAATGTTGTTAGTCTCCTAGCCACTTAAACTACAACTTTATGTGCTACCACTAAGTGATTGATCGCCTGCAGGTTGCCAAAACAGCAGGAAAAGACCGTAGATAGAAAGTGGCAACGGTGGAAGAGTTTTTCCATGTAGCTGCATTGAGGATATCATTAAGAAGAGAGTGGTTAACAAAGACGCATGACACAGAAACAGCCCTAAGTTCATGTGGTCTAATCTAAAGGAGGGAAAGATCTTGATCAGAGAGATCTTAAGATGTATAGTCGAACAATTCGCCTAGAAATGGTGGCTGCAGAAAAGTCTTCAGATCCTTTAATAGGAATAAAAAGATTCCTGCTTGATCAGATAGGTTTTACCCTATCCAGATAAAACTTCAAGGCCCTGACAGGACATAAAATTATATCATGGTCAGAGTGATTCAGGAGACTTGATGTAGTCAAGGGGCAAGAAACTACACAGAAGGAAGTTAACTATTGGCATGAAGACTAGCTTGACAAAGAATAGTAACTGAACCGTCAGAGTTTCATTGAAAAAAATATCTTTAATTGAAAGAGTATGGATTTCACTTCACCGCTTGGCAGAAGCCATAGTGAGAAGAAAGACAGTCTTCCAAGTGAGATGAAGTAGAGAAGCCCTCAGGAGAGGTCCAAAGGATCCTTGGTGAAGGCCTATTAAACACAAGACAAGTCGCTTTCAGGAAAAAGTGTACTTGAAATTGTACTAGAAAGTTAAAAACAAAACAAAAAGGATCTATTCCTATGTTTTTACGGCCACGGAATTGAAGGCATTAAACAGCATGGATCTATAACCCTTAATGGTACTGACTGCTAGAGATCGTTCCTCAGAATATAAGAGAAAAAACTCAGCTATTTGTTGTGTAGAGCCCAACATTTTGCAAAATTTGTAAGACTGCTTTCATGTGCAGAGGCTATGCTGCTGGAAGAATCTGACTGCCAGGAAATATGTTAACCTGTCTCCCACAGGAAAATCTGGTTGGACCGTGAGAGGAGGTGGAAAGGGCAAAGTCCTAGGGCTTGGTCCTAAGGAAGGTTTCCCGGCATCACACTCTGACAAGAGGACTGTGGTCAAAAGTTCAGCATTTGACAAGAGACCCAGTTCCTGCAGCTGCCTCAACTCACACTTTCCAAAGAGAGAGGTGGATACCTTGAAGGAAGATGGTTTAGATATCCGATATGAAGAGCTGTCGGTATGTAAACACGGTATTCCGTCGTCCGTTCTAAAACTTGCATAGAAAGGCTGGGTTGAATGGGTCGGCACAAGGTGTTTAAGAATCTTTGATGACACCGTCAACAATGCAGCAGGGAGTTCCGCTTTAGTAAGTTTTAGAGTGGAAATAATGTCTGTCAAAATGGTAGAAATAGACAGAGCTGCTTTTGACGTTTTAGTTGCTAGCCGGCCCGCTGCCGCCACATCTTCTCTGCAGAAGAGCCAATGATGGGTCTAGCAGTTGGCACCGGCCTAATAGAGACTCAGGCAGAAACCTGGAGAAATCTTCACAAGCCCCAGAAAAACTGAGCTTGGAGAGATCCCGTAAGTAATCGGTCTCCAGTTCGGAATCCTGAGATTTACATTCTTGGTCGGCGGGAGGAGCACTAGTAACAATGATACGGTTCCTCGAGAAACAGAAGAGCTGATCTGTCTGCCCTAAAATATAACCTATTATCATCACGCTCTGACTCCAAAGAGGAAGAGAAAGATCTCTGATAGGGAGCGGTTGCGCTCGTTGTCGGGCAGACTGACTTGAAAATTGTAAGCGGTACATGCCCTGACCGGCGCATGAACAAAGACCGGTGGTACAGAACCCAGCATACTGACAAGAGGCAGTTTACCGGTAGCCGATTCAGATGCCTGGTCAGAAGTCCGAACATTTTGTAGTCACATTTCTAAGTGAGACAATTTTGATAATAAGGTGAGGAGGTTGATCAGAAGATCGTCATGCGGCTTAGAAGGCGATCTCGGCCTCCTTCTAGACCTTGTTCTAGTTCTACGTTTACATTTCTTGTAAGAACGAGATCGCCTACTATACTTATCCCTCTACTTTTCTTCTTTATGTCCTTACCTCCATCAGAAGAGGAGGATAACAAGGAGTGCGAGGAGGATGAAGAGGAGGACCTCCCCTACATTCATGACGTTTACTTCTCCTTGGAGAATTGCCACGTTTGCCCTGGTTTGATCAATTTCCTGAAGAGGAAGCGAAACCAGAGACTTAGGACGAAAGACAGCAACTGAACCAAGAACTTTTCAGACTGCTCAAAAGGCTGTGCTGAGAAAGCATGGTGCTCCTTATTTTCACCTAATGACAGAACAGGCCTGTGAAGCAATGAGTGTACCATTTTACTATCAGCAACCACAGTGTTGTCAAGCTAACAGCAGCAAAAAATAAGCAAGAGGATATGTTCCTTTTCCTATGACCACAGGTATCCCCCGGCTGGTACTAGACTCAAAAGAAGGGTACTTGGGAGTAAAGTACTAAACCCGGAAGATGGGTAGTAGTGTACACCACTAAAATTGGTACTCGGAAGGACGGTACAAGACTCAAAATACGAGTACTTGGGAGTAAGGTAAAAAGAGACACAAAAAGAAGGGTATTAGGGAGAAGGGTACAAGACTCAAAATAAGGTGTATTAGCGAGTAGGGTACAAGGCTCAAAAGAAGAATAATTGGGAGCAGGGTACCAGATTCAAAAGAAGGGTACTTGGGAGTCGGGTACAAGACTCGAAAGAAGTGTCCCTAGGAGTAGGGTACAAGTACTTAAGGGGATGGTACAAGATTCGAACTTAGGAGCAGGGTACTAGATGTCGAAAGAAGGGTACCTGGGAGTACGGTTCTAGACTCAAAAGAAAGGGACTTGGGTGTAGGGTACAAGACTTTAAAGGGGGGTACTTGGAAGTAGGGTACTAGACTCGAAAGAAGGGCGCTTGGGAGTAAGGTACTCGACCTGAAAGAAGGCTAATTGGAAGCAGCGTACTAGACTCAACAGAAGGGTACTTGGGAGTAGGGTCAAAGTACATGTGAGCAGGGTACACGATTTGAAAGAAGGGTTCTTGGAAGCAGGCAACTAGATGTCAAAATAAGGGTACTTGGGAGTAGAGTTAAAGACTCGAAAGAAGAATACTTGGGCGTAGAGTACAAGACTCAAAATAAGGGTATTTGGGAGTAGGGTACAAGACTAGAAAGGAGAATACTTGGGAGTAGCGTTCAAGACTCAAAATAAGGGTTCTTATGAGAAGGGTACAATACTCTAAAGGAAAATACTTGGAGTAGGGTACAAGACTAAAAAAGGGTACTTGGGGTTAGGGTAAAAGACTAAACAGATGGGTTCTTGGGAGTAGGGTACAAGACTCAAAAGAAGGGTTCTTAGGACCAGGGTGCCAGAAAGAACGAGACTTGGGAATATGGTACACGACTTGAAAGAATGGTACTTAAGAGTCGGGAACAAAACTAAAAAAAGGGTACGTGAGAGTAGGGAACATTTCTCAGAAGAAGGGTACACGACTTGAAAGCATGGTACTTAAGAGTAGGGTACAAGACTCAAAAGAAGGGTACGTGTGAGTAGGGTACTAGATTCAAAAGAATGGTACTTGGGAGTAGGGAACTAGACTTAAAAGAAATGTTTAAATGGTTGACAATTAAATGTTAATTTAGCAAAATGTTTAAATGGCTTTTATGATATTTAAATGCTTTACTAATTAAATGTTAACATAAAAACACTGTAAAACATTTAAAGTTGGGTTTGAAAGCATTGATACCATCATAGGCACCATTTGTTCTCTCAACACTAAAAGCAACATTTTAATGATACATTACATTTTTAAGTCATACTATTTTATTTTAAATTAAGTCGTTTTTTGTCTGTAGATTCAGAGACATTAACAAAGCTTGTTGAAGAAAACAATCGCTTAAAGGATAACAAATGTGTAAGATCTGTTTGGACGAGTTGGCAAACATCATATATTTGCCATGTTGGCATATAGTTTCTTGTCCTATGTGCCCCCTGCTTTCCTTGAATGCCCAGTCTTTAGAAAGGGTGTCAAATGTTATGTGAAGGCTTTCTTCGAATAATCTAACAAGTTCACAATGAACCTGTAAAATCATTCTAAGAAAGCCTTATGAATGCAACAGCTGCCCAATTGGACCATCGGTCGTCCATATGTAAAGGGGAACCAGTGGCCGAGCAGTTAGTATTGCTGACTTGAAACTCCTTAGTCCCTCACCGCATGGTTTGAGTCCCTGTCAAGACGGAATTTTCGTATGCGGGGGGGGGGGGGGGGGGGGGGGAAGGCTTTCCATCTGACCCTGACCTGCGGTGTGCTGGTGGTTCTATCCAGACGTAAGACTGGGGTCATCCAGCACCAATAATTTAAGTGATGTCGCCAATATGACCATAATCATGTTGCAATATAACAAAAAAACGTTAACAAACCATAGGTGATGCCTAGTCGAATCAGTATGGCGTCGGCTCCAAGTAGTGAAATCCAGGCCACAACCTACAAAAGTAATTAAAAATGATACTGGAATCGCTCCTTTGCTGACACTCAAGCATATATATATATATATATATATATATATATATATATATATATATATATATATATATATATATATATATATATATATATATATATTTGGCTCCAACTGGACATGGTCCCCAAAAAACTGAAATACCACCCAAAAACATACATAAATTCAGTTATGATTCAGTCAAAACTGTTCAATGGGATGGGCATATGTACTGATCTTTGGCTTTAGCATAATTAAAACAGAGCTACATATCTTTAACTTATACTTTTTATAATTGTTTCCCGTCTAAAAGTTGTCATTTGTATATCTGAAATGAAAAGAAAATGTCAAGATAATATTTTTAGATATACGTAAATAAATTTCGATGCAATTGTTGCGATTCATTCAGGATCTATGACTGTGATAGAAAAGACGTTAGAGAAAAAGAACGGCAGCTGTTGTGTTTTCATTTAAAAACAATTCTGTGATCATTTTAATACAAGTTCTTCACAAAGCTTCCCTTTGTGTTAATTGCTGGGTGATAAGGTAGTACATGTTGTGTGCTTCCTACTCATTAATATTGACGCACAGGGTTTGAGTCTTAGGCGGCCTGAACATAATATGCTCAAATACAATCTGTGTTTCAGTTATACGTGTACTAGTAAATACATCCGCTCATAGTACAAACAGTAAAAGGATTTTATAGACATGGTTGACTGTATTTAAGAACTCGTATTCAACTGCGAGTTGGGTTCAATCACTGATAATGCAAATCCTTTTGTTTCAACTAGTTTAGAATGACGTGTCTACTCATAGTTAGGACAAAAAAACTTGGTTTTAAAACGTGATTTATAGTGCCATGTTATAAAACTAAGACTGCAGGTATCAATCTGACAGTTCTCAGATCATTATATTGACTCATTTGTTGCCTATGTATATGGAGTCTATGCATATATATGTTTATTTAGGCTTTTAATGAAACTGATCTCATTTTTGTCATTTAGGACTTGTAACAGATTTAGCCGACTGACAGTTACCCAACGGGGTATTTAAAGTGAGTTATCTTGGAGCTTTAACGGATGGACTTGACGTTTTGTCTTTGTCTGGTGTAGAATATGTATCCATAAGACAATCAAATCTATTTAGAGAGTTTGATCGGCCAACTCTTTTCTCCTGGGTATTAAGCAGACTGAATCTACTTTGAAATAGGTTCTAAAGGTTGGATAGAGGAGGGTTTGGAAGGCTGGGTAAAGGAAGGTTTTGAAGATTGTGTAGACGAAGATGGTTCGGATGGGAAAGGTTTTGTAGTTATGTTTATTTCAGACGACGCTGTGTTTTTAAATTTTGTTAGATTATAAGGTTTTTCTTGTTTGTTTGTATTGTCTGATCTGTGTTTTGCCTCTTTACATTTACTTTGTGTACTTTTGTCTAGTGGTTTGTTCAACTATTTGTAATAATTTTAAAATGGCTTTTTCCTTTTTCTTTTAATGACGGGTATAAATAACAATATAAGTAAAACAAATCTGTTTCCGGCTCTTTAACTTAACGGCTCGTTTTCTTAACATCAGTTTAACTTAATTCCACTTTTATTTACGACACTTTCTTCTCTTAACAACTTAACTTCCAAGGAACATGACCAACCTGACCTAAAACAACTTATTCTTCTTATTCTAGACATATTCAGTCGCCGGACTTATATAATTATACAAACATGTACCACAAACATGTCACACTATCTAAAGTTTAAAAAGTTAAACAAAGAGGCTTGATATAGCAGACACTGGAAATCTGCTGTATTGGAAAATACATTACAGAGAAAAAGTTATTCTCTGATATATGTTGAGTTGTACATCAACATTTTTTATTCAGTGTAGTAGCACAGAATACTTAGTAACCATACCTTTGTCGTCTTAATAAATTATTAAGAACCAACGTTTTCTGCTTTCCAGAAGTGCTTCCACTACAAAACTCGAGGTGATTTATTGCAAGAGTCCGAAACACACAAGGTTATACACTTCATTCATACAAATCATTTATGGGTCGCAGCTCGCGACATTTTCCGACGGTGGTTTATACGTTTGTACTGTGTATGTTTATGCAAGGCAATATTGAACTGACACTCGTTACCTTTTGACATTGTAATCGTCTAGCTTGGAGATTTTAAGCCTTGTATGAACGAAGTAATGGAAATTGTTTACATCGTGAGTGATCCGAAATAAAAACTCGAGAGGTGTAACGAAAAACGCGTCTGGTCTGAAGGACGGTGTGATTAGGAATGAGAGACAATTGAAATAAAATTTAGACGAGTCCATTTAAAAGTCTCTGAAAGCGGTACAAAAGGGCTGTCGATGGTATTTGTAATTAAATAATAACTTGCATAATGAGACAGACACCCGTATGTTGATAATACGGGTAGTATTTAAGGGGGTTATATTCCGATGCATATCATAATTTGCAGATAAACTGTTTGAGGTGGAAGACCGAGTTAGACGGCGGACGGACAATATCGCTTCAGAACAAAATCCCTTCCGGTCATTGCAGCATAGCCGGACAGAATTCATTCCTTTAAACTTCATAGGCGGATAAAATCCCCCACCCTCGCCACACACACTCCTGGTAATTTGGCGGACAACCCCAATCCCAGTATTTTTTAAAAGCAATAACTTTTAATACAGCCTAGATTAAACGTGGCGGGGGGGGGGGGGGGGGGGGGGTCGTGTGCATGCTCCCCATAGAAATTGTGTTTTAGAATGTCGGAGATGCGTTTTGAAGTGTATGAAAGTAAGCCGTATATTTGATTGGTGTATTACTCTGAACTTTAACAAGGCGACGACATAAACCTTGAGCAACATGACTTTGTTGTAGCTGGTTCAAATACTCCACAAATAAGTATGCCGAATCATGCAAACACATAGTTCCATTCAAGATAGGTCATACCATGCAGCTTCGTTACATTTTAGGCTTTCTTTTCCCATCAATTGCATTTTCATATTAAGCAAGAAAAGAATAATTACAAAAAAAAATCTTACCAACTTAGCTCAATCTTTCAGCAAAGAATTATTGGAGTGTCATCGGATTTTATTCTTTACAAATATACACAAATGCAGCCTAAAGTAAGATTTCTGTTTGATGCTCAAAAACATTTTTGTGCTTTATTTCGCAAAATACGAAAATCAATCTTATCCGGGAGTCTTTAATTAGAGCTACAGTTAAAACTTCTAATATATTTAAGCACCTAAAATACATGTACACGTATATCAAATTCGCCTGATTTCCAGTCGAGCCTTAAATGAACGGTATTACAAACAAAACTGTACAGATTTGTCGTGTTCTACGCATAGCTTTTTTATGCTGGACCAAACGAAAAACAACTATCAGAAAGTTGTGTTTTTTTTTCTCCAAATACCTTTAAACTAGAATTTCGCGAAACAAAATTTTACTCAGCATTTCCAAATTGGTGCTGTTTTCCTCTAGACAAACCAGTGCAGTTTCGAAGTTACAGTTACTGAATTTAGTTTCCAAGCATAGCGTTTTAAAAACCGGCCGATAATGAAACAGATTGTGTTCACACTGTCAAATTATCAGTGTGTTTCCGTGCACGCCTTATTTGAAGTTTGGAAAAAGAATCTTAATAAAATTGTTCCACGTAGCTAAGCTGTAAGAGTCGCCGACAGGTATTTTGTATTATATACGTATCAAATACTATCCAACTGCCTGCATACACAAGAATGAGTCATGGAATGTGCAGTTTTAAAGTAACATTGATGGTATACTTTGCAATTTTGAAGATTTTCATTAAGAGTCCTTTAAAATGATTAGCTTATTTTACAAACACTTGTTAACTGTAAATAAAATTAATAAAATACAACATTTAAATTTTGATAGCATTTGAAAACATTAAATTCGCTATATGTAGTAACATTATTGGTGAGCACACTTGCTAGGCAAGCAATGAACTGGAAATGTCAAAAGTGCTTTAGAAATGTAATTAACACAATGTATTTCATTTAAATGGGTTATAGCCATCTTGAGTAATATAACCTAATACATCTTTCAATTTTAACAATAATGCTCTAAAATAAACAATACAAAATCATATATCCAACAACTTATACACAAGGGTACATCATCATATTTCTGCACTTGAATCAAAAGCATAATTTCTAACAAAATATGTACATGTATGTATTTGCAAATAAATTAACAATACTCCCCTCTATTAAGGTCACTTCAGAACCCAAACTATCAGAAAAGCGTACACTTGGCTACATGGCTCAATTATTGAGGTAATTATGTTTTACACTCTCGACAAAACCACACCTTGGATTTGTTCACCTTTTTATGTCCATACACGCAAAATGACACCGCTTAATTGCATAGTTTTCAATGTCGCAACAAATCATGCTTCCAAATTCAGTCTCGCGACAGTAACACCATTTCTCTGTCTCACTATTCTGCAGGAAACCCTCCTGCTCCTTGGCCGGCTGTAAGGGTTGAGTAGGTGGTACACGTTTTCTTACCCGGGTAAAAACCTTCCATAATAACTCGGGAATTACTGCACAATTTAAAACAGTCTCTGCTTTTAAACACATTTCCTCCTAGGAACACAATCAATTAGTCCAATATTCACCTTAGCTGGAATCCAAACAACACAGAGGCCTTTTTCAAACCAGTCACTTCCATCTGAGTTTGAATTTTGTAAAAGTAGGCATGTCTGTCGTCTAGTCATAGCATGTTATTTTCGCATTTCATGTATGGCAACCTTTCAATATCACTTTCACGTGCAAAGTACGGGCATTTGAATTTAATGCAGCTCTGTCCGCAGCACGAACATATTAGAAAACCATCAGGCGATGCAGCAATGAATGGCTTCTCTGACGAAATGTGCAGTCTACAAACTGTACGGTCGCTTCCTGGTGACTTGGTTTGTACCAGAACAGCTACTCATTTTGGCAGTGGCTTCATGTTTATAACCCCACTTTGTTGCAGCAGTTGAAAGAAGTGTATATGTGGGATATACTATCTTCTTCACTAGAGATACTAAAAGATTGGCCGTATCACTTGAGCAGGTTGTTTTTCTGTTTGATGCAGTGATCCGTCTGGCCCTGAATGAAAACCACTGCTTACTCTGTGCCTGCACCTGCGTAATGTTTTCCACGCTATCAAATTCTTCCTTAGGCACAAAAAGGTTTCCAACATCGAACATCGTCTTCAGTTCACTCTTATCCTTGTCCAAGTTGTCAGACTTATACAGACTTTGAAGCTTGATTGATTGGAAGTGACTTTGTTTTTGTCATGGAACACATTGGTCCTTCGTGACAGTGAGGATGGCTGGCTTCCGTCCAATTTTTTAAAGAGCTGGAGAAAGCTGCATTGTCTTTAGCAGTTAACTCCGGTACAGTAGCCGTCGTCCTCTTTCTGGCACTGCCACATGTATGCGATGAATCAACTTTAATGTCCAACTTTTTATTTAATGTTTTTGCACTGCTAAAGTTGGTGTCTCCAATTTCACAGTAATTTACCTGTTTAACAGAACTTGGAACTAACCAGTATGCGGGTTCTTGTGTCACTGTACGCGAATCTGTTATACGTACAGTTGTGTCAATATAAAAAAAGCAGTGCTGCCACATGTGAACATGTTTCCCCTAGGCCAGTCATACAATCGCAATGACTAACCAACACTTCTCCATTCTTAGCAGCAATGAGCCATGTTGACAGTGGTTTCTCCCGCAGTTTCTGTAAATGTAGGACATACAGTACAAAAAAAAGAAGATAAAAACAGATATAAGAAAAATATTTAAGGAGGATATGAATATATATATACAGTGAATAAGTAAAAACATATGATTCAAAAGAAGAGGGGTTCTTGGGTAAAATGTTTACAAATGAACACATAAACAGAAACAAATTTACTTACTAGAAAAAAGAAGACATCACTTAAAAGAAAACAAAGTAACCTTTAGGTATGTGTACAAAAATGTGAAAGAAATAATTGATATTATGAAAGTTTGCAAATTACAAAACCTGCTAGAATAAAACATTTTAATACACACTCTAATTTATGTACCTTTTTGCAATTATTTCATAAACCATTTGTTAACATTTAATAGTAAATGTAGTTAATAATTTCACCGTTCTTGTCAATTGGTAAGATTGGTTGGTGAGGGTCGAGAATCCATTGTTCTCAGTTTGCTCAGTTAGTAGAGTACTGACCCTGTAAGCCAGCGTTCGCAGGTTCGAGCCTAGCATCAATCATTTTTCCAAATCCCCTAAAATTGGTTTTGAGGGAATCTAGGGGACAGTACTGACTCGAGGACGATGTCGAGTAGTGTCTGGCTCCAAACGAATTAAGGGAAGAGGAGTGTAGTGCTTGATGTGGTGTGATAAATCAAGCATTGGAGTTACAAACTTAGTTATGCTTTCCAGCTGAAATTCCTTTGCATCTCTCTGTAACTGTACAGATAATACATTTTAAAATCTTTTCTGATACCAATGACTGAATGATGTTGCACTAGGAAACAGACATAATGACATCAAGGACTAAGGAGTATGTAAACACCAAAATAGACCAGCCTTCAGCGTGGCAGCATAATGTATTAATTAAGGAATTGCAAATTGAAAAGACTAGTTTGTAAGATGATATACAAAGAACTTACTTTTTATTTGACCAGATGTTTTCCGTCGATCAGTAAAGCACAAACATCAGATACAAACTGATTGTATGCATTTAGTCTTTTGTAGGCTTTCAACACCTTAGATGTGTAAGGACTAGGTGTAAAAACAAGATAGTTTATAATGCATGTATGCCCAACATCCGCAAGCAAGTTTACATTCTGCGAGAGGTCCTTCAGTATCAATGCTTAAAGGTCGGTGCCGTTTATCAACTGCAACTTGCTTTCGTAACGATTTCGTTCGAGAGGATTACGTCTAAATATTACATATTCAAAGATCACGCCAATAAAAACACTGAATATGTGAGAAAATCTATGCTTTCATTCCTATTTTTGTAACAACGCAGTACATAACAGATTATCTGTGTACTTCCACCATGGCGGCTAAAGCGGTGTCGAGGTAAATTTCACCCTTTCGTAAAAAGACGGTCTATATCATTGCTTGTTAGCTATCCATGACTTCCATGATTGTACTAAACTTGAGTGCTTAAAACGGCTTACGCCACATCATCTCACTTTTACAAATCCCAATTTAACTTATGCACCTCTCAAACAGTCATATGTATCCACTCCCGCCCCCCCCCCACACCTGCCCCCCCCCCCCCCCCACACACACTTACCCTGGGGGAATTGCGGGCGGGAAAAACCATGTTTTTAAGATCTTGCGAAATGCCATTTATGGACGTGACGTCCAACATCTATGTGAACAGTAAACCATAACGCCACATTCGTCATTGGACACAAGTATTCCCTATCCTATCCGAGCTCCACAGTTAGCTTTATTAAGGCCTTTGTTAGAAAGCACTGGCAGTTTCATTGACTAAAGCGAACTTTAACTGAACATGTAGCGATTGGTCAAAGTACCTTTGTGACCTTTTGTAAAAGTTATACGATATGTTTAAGTTTTGTTTAATGTCTAGATTAATTGTAAATTGCTTGATATTATTTGTTACAAGTTTTCCTTAGCAGTTAAATGATTTACATTGTTGAATGTACCATGAGTTGCGTCTTTGAACCGCGGGGTATTGCAAAGCCCCAGTATTACTAAGCAAATATGTTTTCATTTATTAATGTCAAGGTTACTCACCTTTAGATTTCAAAATAATTTTTATTAAGTTTTAGCATAAGTACGTGGATAATGACTGTGGCTCTTGTTATATGTAGACAGAACAATTAACCTTAAACAAGTGTTTTAGGTAAGTTCTGTTTGATAAACTTGGTCTCATCTTTCTCCGAATATGTGTCATCAATTTCTGCGAGTTCCCATCGTTTTCTTTACCATTTTTTCTCAAAAATGTTTCTTTATCCTCAGAACCTATGCAATAAGCTGATGAGTGAACATTTTGTTTATTTTCAGGAAGCATTTTTTACTTTATGAAGCCACTTTTATGTAGGTTTTGTTCACATTTTGTTGTATGAGCAGACGCATAACTTTAACGCAGATGCCATTTTGATTATACCGTAAGTCTACTTAGCGGCTCACCCGATTTGCCTGTTGGTTAGCAATGTTTCATTTATTAAATTTACGAAAACATGCCTTTCAGGTAAGAAAATGTCCTATAATATTTGTATTCTGTATCAGGATTGTTTAATTCATTGTTTAAGAATACTTCTTACAGTGCACTATATCTTTTGAACACGATTTTTTTATGCTTTCTGTTTTGAACACGATTTTCTTGTGCATTCTATTCTGCACAAGATTTTTCGGTGAATGCACCAGATTATCTGGTGCACTGGGATCTATATAAAAAACCCTGAGTTTCCTCAGTCGAGGACTCCAGCACTTTGCAGACGTTAGTTTGATTCGATCATATTTCATCTATTTTTGCTAAATATTTTTTTATTAAATACAAAGGATAAGTGATACGTAAATTCAGCAGATAAATATTTTTGAATTTGAAATAAATTGTTAACGTATTTTTACTGTTATTAGAGTGAATATTATTTGTAACGTTAGGTCGAAGATTTAAGCAAAAAGATGACTTAAACCGTTACAGATGTTACCGTAATGTGAATTTTGTATCAAATATTTATTATTGTGTTTATATGCAGCGTAATTTTATAGTGAACGTATAATTTTCGCATCATCTGTTTATTTATGATCTTGTCACAAATATGCTCTTTTTTCAGATTAAGTAGATCGCATGAAATACAGTAGTAAGTTTCTAATTGCCAGGCGATTCGAGTTGCAATCTTGTTATTTCTCCGTCTCCCACCAAATTAAGATTGAATCCCATTTGGTTGGAGAAATTCCATGTGGGGACATCTTCTAGCTGATCTGTAGTGTACTGGTGCGTTTGATCGGACACAAGTCTAGGGAAGGGCCATATATATATATATATATATATATATATATATATATATATATATATAGATATATATATATATATATATATATTATATATATATATATATATATATATATATATATATTATATATATATATATATATATATATATATATATATATATATATATATATATATATATATATATATATATATATATATATATATATATATATATTGAGAGAGAGAGAGAGAGAGGGAGAGAGGGAGACAGAGAGAGATTTCTGATAATCTGATATTGATGAGATAAAGTGTGGACTGTGTGTCTCTTTGTCATACATATACACCTTACAATGTTCAGGCAGCATAAACGTTCCGCCAGAATTCTTTTAGTGTTCCACAGAATGTTCAGCTGGCATCACAATATGCAGCACTGTACTGTAGGTGATAAAATTGCAGCGTGTTTTCACTATTAAGGGACATGTTGCAGGGCCTTATGAGTGAGAAACTTGTGTCGTTTAATGGCCATTTCATGAAAAGTTGGAACATTACAATCTAATGTATATGTGATATGATACTAATGTGTTGTTAGTCTGTTTCATTTACAGTTTGTTTTTAAGACACATTTAGCTGTTAAACTTAAGGATAAAAATTTCAGATCTTTTTCTGAATTTATAATGAAATTTAGGCTTTTAAAAGGGGGTGTGGGGTGGTGGATATATACTTTTAGAGGGTAATGGGATCGAATTTCAATTATTGCCTTAAGAGGGCAAATTCATTTAGACTGTAAATGTTGATATAGTTTTGGTTAACAACGTTAAGGCTCACAGGTAAAACTTGAAAATATTTATTGAAGGACATGGCCTCAGAAGACCCAATGCAATCAATCGCTGTTCAGAGTTGCAAAGAGATGGGATTTGATCCAGAACTAGTGTGGAAGGCTGTTGAACTGTTTATTTCTAGACATGGTATGTATAGGTTACTTTTGCTGCTAACTTTGGTATTATGCTTAATTTTTTTAGACATTGTTAATTTCAAAAAACTTGAAAAGCTTTACTGTCAGTATGTCAATGTAGCTGGGTATTTTCGACAATTAAATTTTACAAAATATTGAACAGATTGTATATTAGAGTATTATAAAAATAAAACTTTTTTGCATTGCATACAATTTCAATGAATGTACACGTGTTGTAGTTTTATGATTACCTTCTGGTGCATTTTAGAACATACTTCCTTATAAAATATATACATTTAACTTTTATATAGGAACAGTTCCTGTCTGCTAGGTTCATTTTTCTTAAACTTCATGTCGGTAAATTGTAAGGTCTAATAACTACATGTCAGCAATTTATACGACACAATATCTTCATGTCAGCTTTTATACGGACTGAAAACTTCAAGTCGGTAAATTATACAACGTTATAACTCCATGTTGGTGGGTTATAGCTTCATGTTGGTAAGTAAATCTGACTAAAAACTTACTGTCTGCAATTGATACAACCTAAAATGTTCTTGTCGGTAATTGAATTTGGCATTATAACTCCAGGTGGGTTACGTTATAAGGCCTAATAACACCATGTAGGTAACTTATAAGAATATACAAGATAGAGTCCCATGAGCTTTGCAAAAAATTGAAAAAGACACAGGACTAAGTACATGCACGCCAAATGTAAAAGTGAGAACAAATCTGTAATGAGTCATGTAACAATAAGAGCATACCCGACAGTTACCGCCTTGGAACGGTCAATCGGCAATATGGACCGACTGGGGTGCTTAAACCGGTTGTACAGAGCTCTAACCTCGCACTTCCTGGGGGTTTTTCAAATGCAAGCAATGAAAGGAAAACAGATTCATTTGATTAAATGTCCAAGCGCTGAAGTTTTGTTTGACAAGTTATGACAAAGAATTGACGTCATTGAAAAATAATGTCCACATGGTGTTTAAAAGAGAGATAGGTATTATTTCTATTGGAAGACCTAAAAAAACGTTAAAAGTAAATGAAATTCACTTTTTGAATCAAGAAAAATCAATGTCAGCCGTTTAAACTGCCAAATAACTTATTTTGTATAATTCATAAAGCATAATTACTCAGCGAATTATACAGCCACATAACTTCATGTCGATAATATATATGGCCTCTTTACTCCAATGCAGGATTTTATATAGCTCCATGCTTATATTACTCCATGCTTATCATTTTTATGGCCTAATAAGTCTATGACGATTTATACGTCATTATACCTCCATGTCGGTAACATTTTATGGCCTAATAACTTCATGTCTGTAAATTACCTGGCCGTATTATATATATAAAATATATATATTATATATAGGCCGAATATATATATAGATATATAGATATATATATATATATAGAGATCCGAGGAGATATAATAGATATATATATATATATATATATATATATATATATATATATATATATATATATATATATATATACTATATAGCAAAGTCCAGGTTAGTACATTAAAAGGCTGATAACACCATAGCAGACGTTTCAATCTAACAACTTAATGTCGAAAATGTATGCAGCCTAAATCATTATATTTGGCATTTAATATAGCATAAACACGTCATGTCGGTTTTTAATACGGCCTTTTATTCGGAACCAACGTAAATATAATACAGTACTATGCCAAATTTAGACTTTTTTCGTCCTAGTCGGAATTTACATAACTTACAAATACCATCAAAATCTCATGTCGCTGTTAATAATTTGAAAACTTTTATAAACTAAGTAACAAGAATATATTTTTGACTTAGAACACATTTTAAAAACATAAAAAACATAAAATTCATGCTGTAGTCTTTCCATTAATCTTAACTTTTAAAAGGTTTTAGCTGAAAAAATAATGAAACAAAAACAATGTGATGTTATTAAGCCCCACTTTCCCAGAGCAGTGCTCATATTTTGATGCAAAAGATGTCTTTTACTGCGTAACAATCTTTTACCTATTATATATCCAGCATCTGAAAATGTATAATAGCTTACCTTCACATAGCTTAAGAATAACTAATAAACAGAAAAGTTAGTCAGTAGTCATATAAAAAATCTGAAGCCTTTGTCACACAGAGAATTTAAATTCGAGCCATATTACCCCTATAATGGTATAATCATGACCATGTAGTGTAAATGATGAGGACCAGCATGACCATGTGGTGTAAATGATGAGGACCAGCATGACCATGTAGTGTAAATGATGAGGACCAGCATGACCATGTAGTGTAAATGATGAAGACCATCATGACCATGTGGAATAAATGATGAAGACCAGCATGGCCATGTAGTGTAAATGATGAGGACCAGCATGACCATGTGGTGTAAATGATGAGGACCAGCATGACCATGTAGTGTAAATGATGAGGACCAGCATGACCATGTGGTGTAAATGATGAGGACCAGCATGACCATGTGGTGTAAATGATGAGGACCAGCATGACCATGTGGTGTAAATGATGAGGACCAGCATGACCATGTAGTGTAAATGATGAGGACCAGCATGACCATGTGGTGTAAATGATGAGGACCAGCATGACCATGTGGTGTAAATGATGAGGACCAGCATGACCATGTGGTGTAAATGATGAGGACCAGCATGACCATGTGGTGTAAATGATGAGGACCAGCCTGACCATGTGGTGTAAATGATGAGGACCAGCCTGACCATGTAGTGTAAATGATGAGGACCAGCATGACCATGTGGTGTAAATGATGAGGACCAGCATGACCATGTGGTGTAAATAATGAGGACCAGCATGACCATGTGGTGTAAATGATGAGGATCAGCATGACCATGTGGTGTAAATGATGAGGACCAGCATGACCATGTGGTGTAAATGATGAGGACCAGCATGACCATGTAGTGTAAATGATGAGGACCAGCATGACCATGTAGTGTAAATGATGAGGACCAGCATGACCATGTGGTGTAAATGATGAGGACCAGCATGACCATGTGGTGTAAATGATGAGGACCAGCATGACCATGTAGTGTAAATGATGAAGACCAGCATGACCATGTAGTGTAAATGATGAAGACCAGAATGACCATGTAGTGTAAATGATGAGAACCAGCATGACCATGTGGTGTAAATAATGAGGACAAGCATGACCATGTAGTGTAAATGATGAGGACCAGCATGACCATGTAGTGTAAATGATGAGGACCAGCATGACCATGTGGTGTAAATGAGAGGACCAAACCTGAGAGGATTTCCATGAGGAAAATTTTGTTTGGAGGGGATGCCTCTTGATCAGATGACTGCATACTTTTCTATACCTTGGCTTTGGGTATTCTTGAAATGAACCTAGCCAAGTTATGCCAAATATAAAGAGTGAAAAAAGCTCTATAATTCACACACTAAAGGAATGCTTCTGCAAAGCAAACGATAACTGGTCAAATTGCAAAATGTGTTGTCGGTTTTATTAATACATTTCATTACAATAATTCATACTGCCCAGGGGCTGCAAAAGTAGTTCATATATATTTATGCCTTTCTAGGCCACAGTTACTTTGAGGCATCAGACATTGCAACTATTGCAATAAAAATTGATGAAGGGGTGTTAACTCCACCTAGGGAGATTAAATCTGAGGAAGGAAAAGAAGAGGAGGAAGGTAAGACAGTACTGTAAAATAATACTTACCTTAAATAAGTAGCTCTCAAAGAATTTCCTCATTTTAATTTCCTGTGTATAGGGTTATTCCAGCTTACCTGTGATGTGCCACTAGTTCTACGTGCCCTGGTGGACTTTCCTCTACCAAATGTAGTTGAACATGTCTTTTATGACTGTGCCTTTGTCTCTGCGATGTTGTATGTTTTTAAATAGAAAACAAAAAAACTAACCCACAATAAATGCAACAGATAGGTACTGTGACTTTCAAGATGTCTGTAGGCTGACAGGTCAGAGGGTTACCCAGTCCGACTGGTTTCCATGGTTTCCGATATAATGAAAATAAGCAAATTAAACATTAAAGGTATACACAAACTAATAGGCACATCTAAAGATCATAGTCAAATTATTATATTTTTTTTACTTTCTCTGTTGAAGTGTTGTCAGTGAAGCTATTTTGTCACCCTTATGTAAAAATGGTCATCATTTGTAAATTCTCATTTTCATTGTGAAGTCACAGAAAAAGGCATTTTGAAATTCTTTAGACACAACTCGGTTTATTGCCTATAAAATATATATCTTTCTGCTTGTAGATCCAGAAACGTTACGGAAGCTCTTCAAAGAAAATAAGCGTTTGAAAGAGAGGTTTATGTGTAAGATTTGTTGGGTCAATGTTGCAGATATAGTACTGTTAAAATGTGGACATTTGGTATGTCAACACTGCCGACCATCTTTGGTCAGATGCCCGTTCTGCCGAACAGAGATCAAAGGTTGTATCAAAGCTTTATTTGGTTGACCTTTCAGGTTTAATTATATATAAAATACCAAACTGTGTTCATATCATAAAAATCATCCCTGATTTAGACAATGTTTTAAAGGGATTACATTATTTAAAGCTACCTTTTTACAACTTAAAAAAAAATGGAATTCATTTTAAACGACTGCTTACTCCATATTGTGCATTGTCGATAATTCTACCTCTTTCTAAAATCGTCATTTTCTCTTTTGAATTGCTATTACAACCCTTTTATTTCATGTTACACACATATACAAGTTTAAAAATACAATTTTATATAGTATTCATGTAAAACATTACAGATTCTTTTAGAAATTATTCAAAGATAGATCCTAAATAATTAGAATTATGGATTAGGATTATTGACAAAAATTATTCTTGCAATTTCATGAGCAAACTTGTCTAGTCTAGATATTCATAAATTTCACATTTTTACATAGAATTTATTTAGAATGCTACTAATTCTATAATAAAATATATGGCGATCCATCACATACACTGTAATGAATTAATGAAAAATCTGGCTCGAATTATTTCATGGATTTACTTACACAGACACTTCATCTTGTCTTGCTTTTGAATTAGTTCTTAAACCCATGGTGTTAAATAGCCTTTCCTTAAAAGTATATTTATTCTATTTAAATAGGCGGTATGAAATTTGTTAAGACTTTATTAGTTGTTGTTAAACACTTACATTTATTTCTAAAATTACTTATATTACAAAAGGGTTTCTTTATACAGGACAAGAGATTATTAAGGACAACAACAAAAACACAAAGAAACAATAGACATTAAAAAAACACACAAAATCAACAACACGAAAATGTTAAAGGCCAAGCTTAACTTCAGCAGCACTTCTAGTGCAATGAGTTGAAATTTACAAAAATATGAAAAGACAAGTTTAACATAAAATAAGACATGAATAATGGTCGCACTATGTTAATTTTTTTAAACATTTTAATAAAGATTCTTTCTTATGTTTAGGATTCTGAAATTACTAACATATTTACAAATGTACTCATTTGTTTCGTTTCATTGTTGTGATGTTAGGTATGTATTCAAATTAGGACTGACCATTAAACAATATTAGATTTTTAAAAGAAGCCCATAATCTTTGATGGTCAGTTTAACCTAGTTTCATATTTTTGATTGTATTATGTTTATCTATTTTAAACCATTTAAATGAGACGCTTAAAGAAAGCAGATTTGGTCTATGGCCTATTTCTTTATTTCTGAAAATATACTTTCTTGCCATAAAACGAAAAATATTTTCAATTTTATGAAAGTAAACATTTCCAAAAATAGCATTTTTGGTTGAATTTAAAATTTATGCCAGGGCATTTTTCTTTTATTATTGATTCAAAACCTTTCCAAACATTTTGCACACTAGGATAATTATAAAATAAATGGATAGTTGTTTCGTGTTCTTGTTTGCAGTAAGAACATTTATCTCATTGTTTTATATTCATTTTTCCAGTAAATAGTTTGTACCTTAAGTTCTATGGTTAACACGAAATTGAAAGCATTGGAGATCTGAATCTTTACTGCAAATAAATGGTATCTTAAAGTGTTTAAGTATATTGTCCTTATTTGATAACAGTTTAAAGTCTTTATGTCATTTTTCTACAGAGGTTGGATAAGAATGCGTATGCATTGATCTGTCATATATGTTTTTACATCCCTTTTCTGTGCTCAGTATAAAAGCAAAAGAAAGGCATATATAGCTATCTTAAAGAATAGTCTAAATTGATATTCAATTTTTAATGTTATGTTTAACTGCTGATGCAAGGCAAGTGTATTCTAAAAATAATTACAATAGATTTTACAAAACTCTTCATTTCTTTGCTGCCGGCCTTCCTTATTTAATATATCATTAAAGGTATATATGCCCAAATAAAATATTTTTTCTTAAATAATGGTTTGACTTAGGCCATTATATTTTAATTATGCCACAAGAAATAATTTAAGCTTCATCCTGATTTTTTAAATTTAATTACGAAACAATATGCATATAATTTGTAAACATCATTCCAAAACGGATTTTCCGTTTTAATTTTTTCTGTATGCACTCTGACCCTAATTTCAAAATTCCGGAAATATCATTATTTCACAATTTCTCAAAATCCTAATATTTCTTATTTTCGACAATATTTTTTTCTTATCCATGTTGTTGTGGTACAGTATAAAATGAGAATATATTAATCATTCTCAAGCAACCCTCAGAAAAGTCATTGTAAATTAAGTTTCTCTTTACTTTATCGGGCTTTCCTTCCCATGAGTAGTTAAAATATATTTTCTAATTCAGTTAATGTTTCCTGTTTTGGTGTGGGAAGACATAAAATTCAATGATTTATTTTTGCTAATGCAAGGGTCTTAATCACAGCAATTTAAATGGTGTAAGTGCTCTTCTTGACCAAGATTTAAGTAAAGATTTAATTTCCTTGATTTTTTCATCATAATTCAATTGCAACATCTAAAATATTGTTAAATTTCATTCCTAGTAAAGTGAATTGTTTGTCCCAACCCATGTTTAATTCTGGTAATAATGTAAAGTTAATAGCTTATTTACTACTAGATATTTTGTATGTATATAAGATCATTGTATCTGTTTTAACTTCCGATGCAGGTGCTTCCTGTTAGTTGTTTCACTTTGACGGGATATTTTTATTTAAACTGTTCGTTTGATAGAAAAATCTTCAGGAAGTGCGAGGTTGGAGCGCTTCAGAAACCAGGTTAAAGCACCCTAGTGGGTCATTTTGCCGACTGACCATTCCAGTGCGGTAACTGATGTGTTTTCTTTCTTTTTGTGTGTTATGTCTCGTCTAGTGTTTTTGTAATTTACATTTACCCTGTTTGCCTTTGTCTTAAGGTAGATAAGATTTAAATATCTGTAAAAATATTGATAGGGCCTTTTCTTATTTACCTCTTAAGTTTTCCATTGCTTTAATAAGTGTTTGTTTAGCAATAATTTATTTTTATAGTAATACCATAATTATATCCAAGTGTGAGATTTCTCGTTATACTCGAACTGTGAGAAATATCCATATATAAATAAAAATATGTTAATGTTTTTTTACAAATAATGCAAGGAACATCTTAGGAAAGGTCTAGAAAAGGATGTTGAAAACATTTTGTACTATTTGTCTTAAATTCTAACCTATAGTTATAAAAATGCCTAGATAACTTTAACGTAACGACAGTTTAACATAACAGCACTTATACGTAACGGTTGTTTAACTTGCAAGAAACCATTTTTATAGCTGTAAATTTTTTTTTCATGTTTTATCTTATTACTGAATAATAAAGCAATTCCAACATTGAAACAAAACAACATAGCTACATCAATAAAATTTTGAAATACTGCTGTTACAAGGCAGTTTTATGTGTGATAAAATATATTGTTGTTCAATTTGTTTATGTAATACTGCAATTCAATCCACATATTATAGACTGTATAAATCAACTCCAAACATAAGGATAATGCAATGTGCACGATGACTTAGAATTATTTCATGCGATATAAAATTTATTAATACAACATACAACACTTATTAAATCATAGCCTGTATTTGGCGTAAGTCTAATCAAAGGAAATCTTTCCTCAGGGCTAATATAACTCAATAAAGTTGTCTTTCTAAAACTACAAAACATTCAAAATCTCTTTTAATGCCAGCAGATTAAAGTGCAAGTATGCATTTCCAAATAAACCCTTTCCATCAGTGCATTTCATGTAATATTCTTTCTTTGTTTTAGTTCTATCCAGTCTACTACTTCTTTAATGAATCTATCTTCACGTCTGAACATAGGCTAAACACACAACTGAAAAAACTCAGGTACATCTTTCACAAATGTTGTCTTTACAATTTCAAAAGTGTCATTGGAGATACGCCAATCATCCAAATTTACATTTGTAGACAAGTAATCTGCTTTTTCATTATCGGACCTAGGGATCCATTCAAGACATATTGATTTTTCCATGCACCCCCCCCCCCCCCCCAAATGACATATGCAACCATTTATAATTCCTGATTTGAACCTTTCTTTACTATTGACCTCACTCCTAAACAGCCAGCAAACCATTCAACTCTTTTCACTAAGACAGGATTCAACGATGCTTTCTGTGAGTGTTTCAAATATTATCTTAATAGTCTTACTGATCATCCAAATCGTCAATAAGACCTCTGTGAAAACTTGTCATAACGGGTCTAGGGTTTGAATTCGGAACCATCATATTCCGCGTCCATAACCTTAACCTCTTGACCAAGAACACTTTAAATCGTTTATGTATATTGCGATTATCTTTAAATGTTGCATAAACATCGCATTTAAACATTGATTTTACAGTTCATATTCAATGGATCGCCAAAACAATCTTTTTCTGGATATGTTTCGTTGCTCATATAAAATATCTACTAGAAAGTAAGGATGTTCAGAGTCCCCATATACATTTACGATCAGAAATTTTAATTACAAAAATAAATAAAGAGAAATATCTTGTTTTCTGTCATATTTTCATGAAAGTTTCAGACACACAAAAATGAGTATTATAAAAATAAATAAATGAAGCAAGAACGTCGTTTACCGAATTACGGACCAGTATTTTTTCTGGGTTATATCTGCAAAAATAGCCCAGTTATGGACAAACTATGAATCTATAGCTTTCTTGAGATGTCGCTAATAGATAATGACCTCAATGTTAAAATAGTGTTGCTTTTGTATATGTTAAGCGTGAAACACCGTCTAGTGAGATGGTAGTGTTTACTTTAAGTGCTGCACGAAAAGGCAAAGTTAAATGTGGTATCCGACAGTTAGGACCGCATATTTTCTCTCAAGGCACCAGGAAAATTATTGTTATATGAATAGATCCTGCAAAATGCTGCTTCTTACCGTACATCTAAGTGAAGTGCGAATCATAACACCCCACTTGTCATTACATAAAAGTATTTCCTATCTGAGTCACGCTGCACAGTAAGCTATTTTTAAACTAAGAAAATCATTTGTCCACTTTCTTTTGAGATCACGTTAGTTGACCATCCGGGTATTTTGCTCTGACGTCGATACATATTTTTGGCAGAATGGTGATATAAAGGCATTTTGTTTCGCGACTTTTATTCTCTAACAAACAATAATGTATTCAAAATCGTCTTTGTTAAGATTATAGTAGGAGTTTATATATAAAAAAATGCCCACATTCCTTCAAACACGTATCATATATTATTACATGTATTTTATATAAGCAAACTGTCGGATACCACTTTAAAGACCAAAACATGAGTCTATAGTTTTTGTTAAAGAGAACGCTCTTAAATATGACATTGATCTTAATGGATGAACATGAAAATGGGATGCCTGATACAATTTCAGTTTATGTCTGTATGGGAAGTCAGTTATAACAAACTCTCATTGACCGAGAAACTGGAGTCAAATGAGGTGAACACTAATTCGTAGAAATTGCAGAGGTGTTTCCACTGTAGTGAAATGCAACCGGTATGAGGAGTTTAGTAACATTTATAAGTTATTAAAACAAACAAGTTTGAGTGAATTTATCATGGTAGATACTAAATAGAAATTTAGAGTTTATGTTCATAACCGTGATAGACTAAAATTTAACCGTTGCTTAATTATTAGTATTTCTGCTGGTTATTGCAGTCGCGAGTTTTTTCTAGAATCTAGAATCTTTATCACGTCCAACTTTGAGTATAAATTACGAGTTGGACCAGCAATATTGGCTATTTGACTTATCTGCATCCAACTGACCATAGATACAACAGTTCGTATTCGTGCTAGGGTAAATAATAACTGGATATAATCACTTTAAAATATAGATAAGTTATCTTGTATTTATTTGCTGTTCTGTAATTTATGTAAGAACGACTTAGCTTAATTGCAATTTGGCTGCTCTAAGATTTTAGATTACCTGAACAATTGTTAGATATCACATGTCTCTGTGAATTGGTTATCTTGCAATTGTAAAGAGCATATTATGAATTAAAGTAAATTACTTATATACGTGTTATTAATATGATTGAATTCAATGTAAATTTTAACATATTTGACCAATAAGCTTATATATTGTTGTTAAAGTAAATTGCCATAATAGTTATTAATGTATAAACTTCACATATCGAGGGATGCGGCAATCGATAATTATTTTTATATAATTAACTTTAATTGATAATGACGTAAGTATAATTAATTTTAACCGATAATGACATTAATATAATTAACTTGAATAGATAATGACGTTAATCAATTTCAACCGATCATTACATTAATATAATTAACTTAAATCGAAAATGATATAAATATAATTAACTTTAAACGTTAATGATATTAATATAATTAACTTTAATCGATAATGATATTAATATATATAACTTAAGTTTAAGTTTGCTTAGTGTTGTTATATTGAATTTGTTTAGTTTGTTATCTTGAATTTTAAATTTTAATTATTTATTATCTTAGTGTGTATCGTTTATTAAATGATTTGATAAATTAACTTTTTAAAATTTACATTTCTTCCTTTTTAAATAGAAAATTTTAAAGACAAACGAATCGTTAAAACTTTGAACAAAAGTTTATAAACTATGCGGATAAAAATAAAATTACAACTCATTGAAGAATTATTAAAGAAGTTAACCACTATATTGTTAAGAGCAATGTCACGTTTTTTTCCGACATGTAGAAATTTTAAATAAATGAATTGTTGTTGTTTTTATTAAATAAATAAAATAACCAGACGATTTGTGTTTTTGTTGGTGTCTTTTTTATTGATAATTACAGTGGCTGGATGCAATGCCTGGATCTGTGCTTTTTGTTATAATCACAAAATCATTATCAATTGCTACTTAGGCGTGATGCTATTTAAAACGTTTTTGCTGGTTGCTTATATGTATCCGGTTGTACATCTTAAATTGGTCATGATATCAGTAGCTAAAGATGTGTTCTTTTACATAATCTTTACGCACCTCGTTGATTTTAACTTTCTGTTTGTGTTAAAAACAAGACGTTATAACAAAATAACCTTGATAATGAAAATGGACGTTTTACGTAAATTGTGACATGCAGCAAACCCATAGACAGTTTTCTTACGCTCCACACGCTGAACGTTATCGGTTACCGATAGTCAGGAATTTTTATTTTACGAACATTTCCTAGAAAATAAAAGTTTTCGTCTAAAAAGAAGTTAATGGGATGCGGGTCCCCCTTTACCCAGTATTCATGTTAACAGCAATGGCGGCCATTTCAAATGAGGAATTGAGGTTTGTAAATTTAGAGGAATATTTTAACTAATGTATCTTACAAAGCCGATAAAATCGCATTTTACATGATTTCGATCGGTAATGACCTTTTTTTTTAAATATTGCCTTCCAGGTTTCCAGGTTTTTGTCGCATTGGAGAAGGGGCTTATCAGCTGATTGTTGCAATTACACCATCAAGTAGAATGATAATTTTCTTAAATTAATATGTCAGAAAAAAAATATTTTTCAGTTTATATATATAAATAAATATATATATATATATGTGTGTGTGTGTGTGTGTGTATGTGTGTGTGTGTGTGTGTGTGTGTGTGTGTGTGTGTGTGTGTGTGTGTATACAGCAGTTTCAACATTGTGACAGACGTCGTAACTTTGGTATAAAGTTAGTTAAAATCCATTGTGTCTTGTGTCTAGACGGTATTGTATGTCGCTTAAGATGGACTGCATACATGCAGGTGGAATTAAGTATGGTGATATTTGTTCTTGTGCTTACTCATAAAATCTATTTAATAAGTGATTTTAACTATATTATAATTTCCTTGATTTTTCTATTTGTTAGAGAATTTGGCTATAAATGGTAGCATTGACCGCTTGGACATCGTACGATTCTTGATATATTGTTTCTCGGCAATTAAGTTTGTAAATGAGTCCACATATTTAAGATCATCTCGGTTTCTTGGCGGACTTTTTTAATTTCTAACAAAACCTCGTTAACGTAATCACAAATCACAAACGTCAGGGTCATTACTGCACCCGACAAGTCCAGTTTATTTATCTTCTTTGGTACATTTATCGCATACATGTGTGTCCAATATTCCGATATCTTTTGCACTTGCTCAATTGGCCGGAAGACAACCCCCTAGTTTAACAGTTGTAACTCTTTCTTGGGACCACCAGACACAGGATCAGCAATCAGAAAATGAATCACCAAGATCCATCTCCAGTTCACTAGAAATATAAGAATATGACTGTTGTAACCTGGGAGATTAGAACTTTCGGAAGTATTCTCCACTAAACAAGATGGGACTCTGCCGGAAAAATATAAGAGAATAGAAATGTTGCACGCAGACATCGGGTTAGTTAACACACATCTACATATACGATATAGGCACAGAGACACATATTTAAGGTATAACAAGGACGTATATGTAGTACGTATGTAGTACCCAGAGATTTAAATTAACTTGCCAATTTGTTGTTTGTATTTCATATTAATTATGCTAACCCGGTAATTACTGTTGGAGGTATCCGTATGTCAAGCATATTAAATACTTTACAATAATAGGAGAGAAATCACATTTGTCCTTTAAGGTGGAATTTTCGGTGCTGATTTACTCAAAGCACATTTTCCGTTTTTGCCAGACTGCTGCTTTCGGCGACGATTTATGTTTAATTCTCTTTTCAAAGCTTCAGACACAGCACGATTGGCTCGCCATGAAGGTTTATATCGTTTGTCTTGCCCTTTGACTAAATATTCCATCCTTCCATTGGCTGGCCCTTGTTTTAGTGGCTGCGTACCACTGCCTGTCGTCCAATGTACCATTAGATTTTCCCAGGTGATGTTGACTTTGGTTTTTTCAGGGAACCCGGTTGACCTTACCAGTAAGGTTCCGGTCATCATTATCATCGTCATTAGTCGTCATTAGATTGCATTTACTAGCTTTGATAGGAAATTACTTCCTTTATCCGTCACGACGACATTAGCAGCGCCATATCTGCAGAATATTTTATCATGCATTACTCTCGCTATTTCGGTTGCTGTTTGGGTCTTAACTGGATAGGCCTCGATCCATCTTGTGAAACTATCTAAACAGACAATGATGTATTAATGGCCGTTTGCGCTTTTTGTTTTCGGACCGATCAAATCGAGATGTAGTATCTGGAACATGACTTCAACCGGTAGTAGATTAAATGGTGTTGTGGATGAGTTTAGATCACGTTAAGCTCGTTGACATCTATCACACGACCAAATGATGTCAACAATTTCTTGATACATTTTTGGCCAGAAGTATTAAGCTTCGATGGCGGCAAACGTAATGTAATAGCCAAAATGTTCGTTATTATCGAGGTGCTGCTCCATAATTTTGCCGTTGGCATGATAAAACGTTCGACCGTTGGTATTTTCTTTGCTGTTGTCTGGAACTGGTGAACAAGGATTCCATCTAGTAAATCTTAGTTGTGTTTTTCAAACAGGACCCTGTTTTTTTCTTTCATCCTGGAGTATCGTTTTTTTCTCCAAATACGCATAAATGTCCTTAAAGGTGCCCTCGTGGAACATGTAGACTGACGCTCGTGTGAAGTAGGCAAATATGTATTGGTTGTTGGATTCGTTGGTGTTGCAATTGTTGCCGTCTGTTTTGGAGAAAACGAGAGTTCCTCAGTTTGTCGAGATAAAACATCTGCATTATTTCATTTCATTGCCCATAGACATCACGGTAATTTAAATTCCCTAGGTCTATCCGCCAACGCTGTATCCGCCCATTGGTTAAGTTGTGCGTTAAGTCCAGAATTTACAAGGCTTTATGGTCAGTCACTATTTTAAACTGGATTCCTGTGGATAGACGAGATTTGAATGCTTTCACACCTTCTACACATCGAGGCACTCTTTTTTGACAATGAGTAGTTCTTTTCCGGTGCAGTTAATGATATGCCGCTGTACTCGATCACCCTTTCTCGACCATCTTCACCTACCCGACCTAGTATATAATCAAGACCAGTTCGAAAAGCATCGTATGTTAAGATAAAAGGTTTGTTCGTGTCAAGGAAAGCAAGAATCAGCGCTGAGTACAATAAAATTGTCAATGTATCTAGTGCCTTTTGACACTCTGTAGTCAAGACGAATGGCGTGTTTTCCTTTAAGAGTCTGAACCGATCTTTTTCCACGCCGTTTTTACTAATTACGTGACCTAAGTAATTAAGTTGTCTCTGAACAAAATGGCACTTGTTTGTGGATAGCTTTAGTCCCGCTCTGCGCATCCTGTCCAAGACATCTGAGATATGTTCTAAATGTTGATCAAAATTAGAAGAGAATATTATGACGTCATTTATGTAACAGCCTGCATATTTCCTTGTGATGCCTCTAAGAACTTTCATCATTAATGACTGGAAGGATGCAGGTGACCCCAACAACCCGAATGGCATGGTTTCCCAAGAATATATACCATCTTGTATAATGAATGCTGCGTTGTCTTTGCTGTATTCGCTTAGCGGTACCTACCAAAATGCTTTACAGAAATCAATGGTAGTGAAATTTTGGGGCGTTAGATTCCCCTTTAGCATCAAAGAATGTCTGATAACCGAGGAATTGGAAATGACTGTGGTTTAGTAATTTTGTTAAGTTTCCTATAGTCAACTGCAAGCCGGTATTCAGCTGAGTCTGCACAGGTGAATGCCAATCTGATTGACTTTATTTAACTAGACCAACATATCATTCACCGTACTTTCAGTTTTTCTACGTAATATTGGATTTTGTTTAGTATTGCTTATTAACTGGTCGCATCTCAGGTGTCAATGTCGTGTGTCTGTAAATATGTACGACCTAGATCGTGAAGCCCTAGAGAAAAGATGTCATTAATCTGTTAAAAACGTTCAAGCATCCTTTTCTTTTGTGTTTCCGTTAAGTCACAAAGTCCCAGGTTATGATCGATTTCATCATTTTCTTGTGATTTTGTGTGATCTGTGAAACATCCCTAGAAGATAGAATCAGCAGACTGTGTGTCTACAGGTGTAACCAGAGCTAATTTCTTATTTCCGATCAACTATACATCATGGTCCTAATATGTCTGAATGGTGTAGGTCATTTACTAACAGATATCTGTAATAAATCAGCATCGAGTCAAACTTCAAGGTAATTAAGAAATTGCCACTACACTTACACCATGACTCGTGCCTCCTGTGATGAACCTCACAATATGTGACACTCTGTGGTTTTTCCTTGGGAACGCCGTTATTGAAAATGTTTACGCTAATGCCCACGGATGCACCTGTGTCACAAAGGCCTGTAGTAATTTTGCCGTTGGCGGAAACGGTGACAGTATTTTTAACCATCGCAGAGGTACAATTTGCATTTACAGTCTCTTGAGATTGAGCACATTTGTTTTACTCGGAGTGCATATTTGTTTGACCCGGAGGACAGATTAAAAGTTGAGGTTTTTAATATTAATGAACACGCCAGTCTACTGGACTAGACGCCTCTTATCAGGAGACGGGCTCGAGTCCCTACTATCTCGAGGCATTCTGCCTACTGGTGTTTTTGAAAGATGTTGATAATTTACCTTTTACGATCAGCCCGATCGACAAACCGACGCGAAATGGTTTCTTCTGCCACAGTTATTACACATTTTGTCCGTTGCCCTACAAGAATTGATTGAAGTGCACGTACCTCCACATCTCTTTGCTGGGCTGGGCACTTCTCTTGTGCGCTGACGTCATCTTATGTCTTTTAGTCGTGTGTTGAGGTGGCATTTCTTTCCGCCTTATCTATTACATTATCTTATATCAGGCCCTGGAATTTGTCGCCCAGGCCTCTCTCGGGGGTTTTCATTTCTTCTCTATCAAAAAATCGACAGGTTTCTTCTCCGGAGTACTTTTTCATGGCGAAAACAGACATATCGACTGTTGTCTCTCTTCTAAACATGCGTCCAAGGGTCTCTTTAAATCCCAAAAATGACGAGGGTTGGGTTCAGTCGATAGAATTTTTTTTTTGCAACGCAATCTAATCTCAAGGTGAGATTGTTTAGTGCTGCTTCATCGTTCATTTTAGTATATTTTATGTACTGGTCGAACTTGTATAGGTAGTCGTCGACATCCAGAGTACCATCCCCACGGACGTTTTTCATAGCATATTTGGCCATATCAACATCATCGCCTTGAACCGGCAGGTTTAATGTTTGGGGTTCTTAAAACCTTCCCGGTGGATGGGGTGGAGTCCCAGCTATTTTGTCTGCAACCAGTAGCTAGGTGTTGATGTGTTGACTATTGGGATCTCACACTCTCTTTTTAAATACCAGTTTAGACACCTGGACTTCGCCATCAGCCAAATTAAAATATCGTTACAAAACGTCATAACTCTAAACCAATCAAGTTTTAAGGTTGTCATCGTCCCGTAGCAATGCTAGGTGACTTTAATGAACTGATGGACAATTCGTCTCTCGATCAGAGAAGAATTTGCTTAGACATCCTAATGGCGCAAAAAGGTAATAAGAGGGTCATGTTGCGCAACGTCTGTCTATCATTAAAAACCGTATATGCCCGGGCTTATAATATCTGATTTTTGGCTGATCATAAAAGTCCTTTGGAACATTTACAATTTTCCATTAGATGCAAGTGTCATATTTTATGTTTTAACTGAATACAAGAATTGTAACATTTTATATTACACATATATAGTTTTTTATATAAATACATTATTACATTTAACGTATTAATCATCAATAAAATAAAGTCCATTTTACTTATTTTATTTATTTGTCTTTGTTTGTGTAAATCAAGTTTTGCTGTTGTTGTTTTTAAAGACACTCAACACATAATGCAGTCATCAGCAATCACAACCAGCTACTCTAGTGGCCAATTGTAATATATGATAACAGACAGTTTGAGCTTTTCTAAGGTCGCATGATGGTAAGTCCTGTGTTGTTTCTCGATTATTGGCAACTCATTTGAGACATTTAAACGAATTGCCAAAAAACTCTGTAATGTCTTAAGCATAATAGTGTAACAAACAAGAAGACGGATTCAAAATTTAATGCACATTAATACACATTTAAAATACTACATTTAAGATTGTTTTTCGTAAAGACAATTTTAACAAGATTGGCCATATCTGGTGTTCATTTGAAGAGTAACGGCATAAACATTGTTGCAAAGTGAGAACAGTTTGTGCACAGCCTTTTTGCACAATCATTATAATGTTAAAAAGACGATATTTGAGACGATGTGTTGTAGAGGCAGCGCGTTATGGTTTATTATGTGCTATTGCTTTTGCAACTTTAGCGTTAAATAATTTCTTCTTTTATTATTGGCTTATTTAAATTTAGTTATCAACGTAAGTGTTCCACTTCTTAAGAGAGAGCACGAATGTGATCGACAGAAGAGAGGCACGTGCTAAATCCCGTATTCTTCAGACATGTATTATGTTGGAGACAGTGAATGCAATGGGATGCAATGCGTACGGGTCTCCTTGAATAAAGGTAGCAAGCGTGTGACCAGGCGAGTAGGGGAAGTGTGTCAGTTGGTGGTCAGTTCATGCTAGACATGCAGCAAAGTTAAACCTGGCATCACTTGCCTTAGCTCTGGTGAACCAGTCAGGCACGCTGTTGCCTAAATATGTAGGTGCGTACACATTGTCCATAGAGAAAGAAAACATTAACAGAGGAAATCAGCATTAAGAAATCTTACCATGCATGTCTCTCTCTCTCACCTCTCTTTTACTCTCTCTCTCTCTCTCTCTCTCTCTCTTTATATATATATATATATATATATATATATATATATATATATATATATATATATATATATATATATATATATATATATATATATATATGTATGTATAGCGGTTGAACAGGCCAATGTGTTTTTATGGGGCAGCTGAATAGTTAAACGCTTAAGTTTTACTTGCTGATATGACCAACAAGTTTTTTACATTTACTTGATTGACTTGATAAAATCGCACCAAACTGTGTGTTGATTATTAAATTACAAATTGTTAAGGTTATAAAGATCGAGTTTTGAATACGTCTCTAAAATGGTTATTAAGTTTCGTACTTTTTCTTATCCACTCAAATCTAAGATAGACCCTAAGTTCGCCTAAAATTCTAAATAAGCTCAAAAGGACAACATAAACTTGTAAACATTTCATGTCTTTCTTATAGATGGCTATGTTTAATAAAACCTTAAAATCTAACTATTTGCGAGGGGTAAAAATGAATATCAGTGACTGTCAGGATATTTTAATATGTGTTACTATAAACATACTCTCAATGGCGACCGTTACATTCATAAAAGCCTCTTCTGCACCGGTATTTTAAAGATATACGCTTGCAAAACGAAAAAGTGATTGCAAACAGTTGTACCTAGCATTCGAATGTGCAACTATATATATATATATATATATATATATATATATATATATATATATATATATATATATATATATATATATATATATATATATATATATATATATATATATATATATACAGAAAATGTAATGGCACAACACTCACAAAACTCTGTAATATACCCGCGTCCAAGAAACAAATCAAACGAATTGGGCACTGTATACAGCCAAGGCACTATTATCTTTGTTTATGTCTATTTAATCGTTTGAATATGTATATTTAATCGTTTGAACTAATTATTTGGACTAACATTGTCAACAATTGAAAGATAGTTGAGAGTTTAAATGATTTAAATGTGTACAAGATAAAGGATTATGTTAAAAGTCGAAAATGCTTGACAGTATATATGAGGAGGCTTTAGGTTTAATTTATATGAAATGGCAACTGTAACGCCAATCATTACGTCTATTTTTACTACGACACATGTGTTTATTATTCCAAGGTAGTAATGGCCAATATTTTTGTTTGTGACATTGTTTATGAGCACTTGGCCAAGACTATCCGTCAAAGATTTGCAATATGCAAGTTATGTCATTGTGACATAAGTAGGGTTTATATTTTGTATTAGCTAAAAGGCCTATTTTATTTTGACTAAGTAAGACAAATGATTTGCTTGTACTATGGCATAACTAGTAGCGGATCGGGGGATCGTGGGTTCAAACCCCGGCCGTGTCAAACCAAAGACTTAAAAGTTGGTAGTAGTGGCTTTCCTCCTAACGCTCGGGGACAGCATTACGCCTGACTCGTCGGTGTCAGTACAATGGACTTGCCGGGTTGAGTCCCTGGGCACAGTATCGGTAAAAATGCCGGCAAATCCCATCCCCCATCCCATAACTTGTATGTTAAACGTGCCATGTACTATGTTAAACGACTCGTGGTGTAACAATCTTTAAATACATGCCACTCAATTTTGTTTGTCTACACCTATATCTGTTTTGTTGTCAGCATGACAGGTCAGCCATTCCAAGAAAATGGGTGCATTTCAAAATTGCAAAATGTCAAAAAAAACTTTCAGTTTATCATTGAAAAATGAAGACTTTTTGATGGTTCATGCATATATTAACATGGTTCCAGTTATTACGCACACCACTTGAAATGTAAGTGAGATACACATGTTTAAAGTATATATCACGCCACTTTGTTACGGAGCATACATCAAGGATAGTTGAACTTTTTAAATCTTAAAACATGTTTTGTTGGCTACCTTTGCATTTAATTTTATATTTTCAAAAGAGAAAAAGATATATCATCAAAAATAATGTGAGTTTGTATCTCTTGTTAATTAAGTAATTTTGAAAACAAACATTGAAAAACACTGCTGTTGTTCTGTGATAAAAAAAAAGGAAAATGTTTGACAGCAGACAACGTTTGGAAGCTAAACCGGAAAGGTGCGAAAAAAATAAATTTTGGAAATTTGCTCGATATAGCTATACGTAATTCTGTTTTATAAGATTGTTATGGGAATTAGACGTTACGGAGACTTAGAGAAAAACATTAATCTTTACACACAAATATTAAGAAAATGCATTTTTACAGATAAATAATACTTTTTGAAATCCGATTCAATCTACTGAATTTGTGCACGAAAAGTGGTACCTCTGCAGCACTGACTTCAGAAATATAAGGGTTACGGAAGCATAGACTTTAAAACGAGACATGTTAGAAATTTAACTTTTAATCATTACAGAAGCTGTGAAAATTATCACAAGCAAATATTTAAACAATCATTTGAAGCTACAATGATCCTGCCACATTCTGTTTGTCAGAGATTGTCCAGAGTAGTAACGTAAACTTACCTTGTGGGTCCACAACAAAATATTATGGAGTCAAAGGCGTTTTGGGCGACATCCATATAACTTGTTCATGGTCAATCCATCGTGAAGAGTCAATAATAGTATTTCTTTTTCCGTTACTCATATATATAATTTTCTAACAGTACAACTATTAATCTGAATTGAAGTTTCGCAACATTAATAACTCTATGTAGAAAATGGAAGGATGAACTGGCGACAGCGTATCTCGCTTATCCTTCCCCTTTTTAACTATTATGGGTTTGCTATAAAAAAGGCGTGTTGAAACTTTAAAATGACATTTAAGTTGATCCCAAATAAGAGTTTTATACAGCCTATGTATATTTTTTTTAAAAATATCATATTATTTTCATGTTTAGATGGCCTCAATGTCGGCGACATCAATGTTACGGAAATGTACCCATCATGGTGAAATGGCTATGGTACTTTGTCAATAGCCGTATGTGTACTTTCTTCAAAACTTATCAAAGAAAGGATCAGCGCTTGGACATTTTTTATTCAGATATATCGGGTTTCTTCATTGTTTGCATTTGAGAAACCCCTCAGGATATGATATTCTTATTCTATCATTTTTGTGCTAAAATAGTAATTGTTAAACCATTATATTAATGAAAATAAATTACACTTAATATATTATATACTATATAAATGTCTCTTGTACAGAAAATAAATATATTTATTAATAAAGCGTCAATAAGACTAATATGTGTTGTATTTGCTCTAGTGTCCAAATTTTACAGGATTTGATTTGGCCAAGTGGAGAAAAGCAAAAACTAAAAAATATCCTTATTTGAAAGCATGCATAGAAGTTTAACATGTGGTTTATTGCTGTGTGGCATAAACATGTGTATGGTCATGAAATTGCCTAAACAGTGCATATCTACCTAAATCCGCTTAAGGTGGGTATGTGATGTTAATGAAATGAAACCCGATATGTGGAATATTTTTTATTGTATTCCTAATTCTTGAAATCCATCTTTCAATAATTCCAAAACATGAGATATTGTATAAAAGTAAAAATGTTTCAAGCTTAGAGAACAATTAATAATAAAATATTCGTAGCGTTGTCCGTTAATGCATATTTGATCTCTTATTATGGTCCAGTAGACTATATTAGTTTTGGCAATTAAAAACTTAGTTCATGCGGTTTAGATTAAATAACTTTATAATTATGTTATAATCGGCAATGCGGGGCACATCGTTTTTTATTTTTACCTTCCAGTTTAATAAGCACCAAGTTATATCGGAATAATAGCAGAAAACCACTCTCCTCCAGAGTTATCTCCCTTTGTTTCAATTTACAATTAGAGGGTCTCCTCCAGGGTGACATCCGAACCTCCTCTAGATCTGATTACTAATTTAAAAATATTCTATTAAAAATCATCACCTGAATTGAAGGTTTTACATTAAAGAGAAACATTCCAGTCACAAGAAACAAAAATACTTGCATTTTGTTGTAAAGCTAACAAAAGAAATCACAATGGGATGCGTTTGTTCAGGCATTGACTTCTATGGTCTATACATGGGTAATGACAAATACGTGTGTTCAATTATTTCTGCAAGTTTATCATAACAATCTGTGGGACCAATGCGAATCAAAGTAATTATACCTTTTAAAATGCTTAACAAAAGGAATTAAATGTTGTGTGCGTTACGGCATTGGCATTTACATGGCTAATAATTGTGTTTCGCTTGGATGATCTCGAGCAGCTGTCTTAAGCGTTGGCAGTATATAGATGAAAACAAAGCTGTTTCCCCAGCACTTTTAGTGCTTTGATTTATTAATGGCGATAAAATTGACCTGCCGGTCCGCACTTCAACCTTTTATCTTTGACGTCACATCCGTAAACAATCGTAATAGTAATTTTTGATCATCTGCTTTTTTATTTATTCGAGAATTTTCGTTGTAATGTCTATATTTGCCATGTTACTAATGTCGTGAAATTGATAGGACTGTGATCATAAATCAATATTCACTGGACAAATGACATAATCATTTCGCAAAAGACTACAGTCGGCTACTTCGAAGCAACTCTAAATACGGAGACAAGACGCTCGACACCAGGCTCAGTGAACGCCTTACTCAAAGGAATAATATCAAAGGTAAATTTTAGTTTTTGTTCCAGTTACACCACATTGATCTTGGTTATTTTCATTGTAACAAAGGCATTTAAAACAATATGAAATTAAGCATTATCTACATGACTGAAAACATCAATTTTTGTGTGTATCCGATGTTTTAAAATTTAATCTTTTTTTTTCTTCTGCGTTTCTACATCACCTCAAATTATAACGATAAACCTCTTCTGCAACAACCTCTTGCTATGAAAAAATACTGCTGAATTTTGCCGCTGATTGAATTTTGCAATCATGAAGAATTGGGAGCAGGTCAAAACGAACCCAAACTAAAATGTATTTAAATTTCTGATCAAAAGAATTAGTAACAATTCGCCACAATAACGATTCGCCACATAATGATTCGCCACATTCGAATGTCTGTGTATCGTTGGAAAAGTCTTTGCTGATTTCTTCTTGTAGCATCACAGAGGCGATTGAGAATCTAGTACTCTCTCTCACTCTGGTACGGCCAGATCATTGTAGTTAACAGTTACATCAATGTGGGATGATGCTCCACAGACACCTATTTCCATTGATGGCTCATCTTTCTCCATATCTGCTTCTTCAAGCCGACACCCAATACAAGTGAATTGTAGCTCTCAACTTTTATTGACAGTCGCCTCGTATTCTGGTCGGAGATACCTGGATAAAGAAAAAATGTGCTAAGATGTAATTTTTTTATGGATTATAAAGGTTAAGTTTAAAAATTTAATATTTAAACGTATAATGTGTCCCGCAAACATTTATGTCAGGTTTAGTATAACAATATATTTTTGTAATGCATTTTTAAGATGCACATGTTGCATTTGTGTGCAATTTTTAAATAGTTATTTTGTACAATGCTCATATGAAGTGCCTCTGTACCTGTATTTCCACATTTAGTGTGATGCCATCTGTGACATTTGTCGCAAGTCACAGCATGCGAATTCTTGGATATGCGTCTCAAACAGAAGATTCACGGAGGAGCTGGCATTTTCTAGATATGTGATGCCGGTGAGGTTGTACGTTAATTTATATGAAATCATGATACTTGGCTCAAATTTGTTTGTTAACAAACAAACGTTTAACAATGGTAACCAAAGTTATTAAATTGACAAACTGCAGACATTCCTTTCTGATTAAAGGAATTCTTTGGGAATAATTAAAAGGAGTCGGTCCCTTATTTGAAAAACTGAGAACATTAGTTTCTAATTAAAGGAATTCTTCGGGGTTAATTAACAGGAATCGGCCACTTAATTGACAAGTGCAAACATAACAAATGTTTAAAGCTGATTATATTTATTTCATGCTATGATGTTTGGTATTTTTAATAATTATTAAACATTAAATTTAGAAAAAAAATGTTTAGAATGACATAGTTATTGTGTAACCCTATACAGAGATTAAATTAAGGGCCAATTAACAAGTACTTTCCGTATCAATTTCATTTATCACACCTGTTGCCAATCATTTTTACTACTGCGGCGAATCGTTATTCATCTGTGTTGAATCGTTATGTGGCGAATCGTTATTGTGGCGAATCATTAATATACCGATCAAAACATACATAAGTAGAAGTAAAACACTACCTATGTAAAATGTTATATACAGTTAATATAACAATAAATGTTTGCATAGTTTATCAACCTTGAATCATTATTGATATAATTATTAAATACACAAATAAATGTGCTTTATTGTGTAACTTGATTCTCTTTTTCTCAGTACATAATTACAGTATTTGTAGATTATGTATGTTTAAGTACATTGTGTGCATTTTGTTTGTATACTTAACAACTTATTTTTTATGTTTTTTTGTTTTTTTAATTTTATAAAGACAAAACACACTGAGGATGGGTTCACATAATGATAATATAACTTTAAAATAATCACATTAACACATGTACAGACTTCTTTAATTAATTGTTAATATAAATGGCATTTGTCAGTAGTCCAGCAGTGATTTCTTTTACAATTTTATCTGGGACTCGCTGGACGAAAAATCTATGAGACCCACAATTTAATGTGTGAGTCTCAAAGTGGATGCTTCAAATCCTCTGATGTATTAGACAGTATAAGCAATCAGTCAAGATGTATAGCATAATTAATAGACTTTAATCTTTTTCTTTATCAAATATGTTATTTTGTGCATTTTAGTTCATAAAATAGGTGCATCAAAGACATTTTGCAGACGATAAATGGCAAACGATTTTCTTTTACAGAAAAAGGAAGTGTTATATTTACATATACACCATTTCCCTTAAAAACGTAACAACGAATTTCATTGGTTATTCTCAAAATGTTTATCCAATAATAACCGGCAAAACAACAAAGGGATGAAAGGGTGTGAGTGTAAGCCTTACCCTCTAAGCTACATAACCCGCACCCAAATTGCTCTGTAATAGCCGGAAAGGACTTGCTGGTTGAAAAAAAACGCACATTAACTGACACTTTGCATCCATGGCAATTTTATTGCATCCTGGACGCAGGATGCGGAGGAAAAAAGTCACTGGTCCAAGTGTTTCAAAATATATGTTACATAGAAAATAAAAAATATAAATTGATTTTGCAGTCGTTTTTTCTTGTAAGTAGTCCTTAAAGTCGGACAGAGCAATAAAATATGCAGTGAAATTTATTATGGCTACAATTTATAATTACCTTTTTAATCCCATCTATACCCTTCTATGACTTTAGAAGTTTGTACAATGCTAATTACTTGCTCTACATTTATTTGACCAATACATTTTCATGCCTCTTCACTTTTACACCCTTTTGTCAAAAGTTTCCTGTTAAGTAGTTAGAACTAACAGGTTATTATTTAAATAGTTTATGATCACAATTAAGCTTTTTTGAAAAAATATGCCAAGAAAACTAATGGTCTTAGAACGTCGAGTTCAGGTAACACCAGGATATATGGCTGAGACAAATCACAAAACCGTTATGTTTTTTGATGTCTAGAGATATATAATATTATCAGATCTTTCTCTTTAAGGATTAAAAAACAAGGGGTGCAAGTGACAGAGAAGATAAATGGCTTGTAATTTCCTTGGCCCCATGTGATTCTAGTAAAAAAAGGATGTGTGGATTGAGGTCTTACAGCTGATATGCATTGACCCGGTTGTAACTGGAAATTTGTCTGACATCAACCAAAAAGCTGGATGCTGTGGATAATGACCATAATTTTGTAAATAAACAAATCAATAGGTTTGTGTAGTTTGAGGAAAAAAGCATCCTCTCTTGCTCAATTGGTCATGATAGATGATGCATTACCATCACCATAATAGCTTGTTTCAATATATTTCCATAAATACCCTATGTAGTGCTGTTCCAATCAATATATTTTAATTATAATGTGAAACAGTTTCATTGAGAAAAAACTGAAAATCATTTAGGTTTTAAGTGCATGCTATAGATCTAAATCAGTTACAATATCATTGAGAATGACAAAAAAAGAGAGCCTTTTTTATCTAAATTCATTCCTGTATATTTTATTATATGAAAAAGAATAGAATTTACAAAATAAGATTCAAATTTGTTAGCTCCAAGATGATTTACTGTTTCAATTGTTATTAATATCAAGTGAATGTTTATGTACAATATCCATGATCAAATTTAGTTGATAAATGTACAGGTGTTTTTTTTTAGTCTTAGAACAATGCTTTTGCCAACTCCAAATCCATGGGGATCAATTGTGGAATGCAAACACTTTATAAATAGTTTCTATTGTTTAAGTCTGCAAAAGAGCAAAACTGCTATCATTGCAAGCTTTCAGGTTGAAAACAGCTTCAGGAATTTTGACTCAGCATTCGAGGGCAACTCAATTACAATTTGACTCATCATCATCATTATCCTGTTTAGATTATCCAGACCTTTTATTAATCCTTAGACTGTTTCTAGAAGTACTCGGCATCATTGAGATGCTTTTATTTCAGCGCATTATGTTACATTAAATGTCTGATGTAATGTACAATTGATCAAAACCAATCTTTCGACAGCGGCACAAACTACTTGCATAACCAGGACTTGTATAAGTTTTTTTTACCTATAATTCAGGGCTCAACCTTAAATAGTTAGACCGGATGTTACTTTAGATTGGTTCGGAAACTTTACAATTTCAAATGATACAGATTTTGAATCCTGTTTTATATTGGATTTCTTACATATTTATCTCTTAACCTCAGAAGTGAGCATATTCATTGCCCTCCTCTCATCTTAAACCTTGCTAATTATATCCCAACTGGCTTCTGCACCTCTAGCAGGAGATAAAATGTTAAATCATTGGTAGTTCTTTTGATTGCTGAACAGATTATTATAGATTTGATTCTGGTCCTGTGTAAAGTTTTTTTTCAACTTGAGATCATATGAAGGCATTTCTTGGATGATAATCATCATTATTTACCCTCATTATCAGGCATATGTATCTGGAATTGTATTGTATTTCAGATTTCATTGTATGAGCAATGGCAGAGAAACTTCCTGAGGGTAAAGATGGGGAAGACTTAAATATGTCACTGAGTGAAGACTTGGATGCAGATGTTAGTGTAGGAGATGACTCGACCTCAGATGATGCCTTGGCCTCCTCCACTGGTAGTGAGGTTGGCATCATAAACAAGAAGGCAAGGATACAGACACCAAGTCCTGGGCCAGGATCTAATCCATTCATGGTGCAACGTAGGTTTAGGAATTTTTAGATTTTAGGTCCACTTTTTGAAGACCTTCTGTCATGACCATCTTGTCAACATTGGTTTACCATTATGTTTATATTTTTTTTAAACAAATCAAATATATTCAATTTTAAATCCAAAGTGGTATCCAATTTAATTGACCCTAAAATGAATTTGGACACATTTATGCCCCTTCTTTAGCCTTTAAAATGTCTGCCTTGGTTGGTTGAGGTTTTTGTTAACGTTAGTTATGTCAGCTAACTTTATGATACAAGTGGAGTTTGCTGTTTAGTGACAGCTCCTGGTTGTCAAGGGCACAAGTGGTGTCATATTGACTCCTTATTAGCTATTGTTGATGGAGTGAGACTCCTAGAACCACTGATGAGCTGCACGGCAGACCTAAGAAGACCTAAAAACTGTTCTACCTGACTAGGATCTAAACCCAGTTGGTCTGAGGGGAAAGGATTTAAATCACAGGTTTGATACTTACATATTTAAGGGGCCTTCTTTGTTTTGTTTTGTTTTTTAGAGCAAGGACTGCTTGGCATTTACTGGTAGGTATATCTTACAATCAGAACTGTTTCAACCTAAGCAACATTTGCATGCTTAATTTGATTGTCTGACATGTAAATTGCTTGTTGTTTAAGGCAGGGTTTCAGTGGAATGCAAAGCAAAACAATAGAAACTGTGGTCTTTAAATTTTATCCCTTGCCCCATTAAAATCAGAAAAAAATGGCTTTAATGCAATTTAAGTTTTTGACTGGAAATACCATTTTAAAAGAAAGGCCTTAATCATAATGAATGTTTTCTTTGAAAGATTTTACAAATAATGTCAGAGAGTTATCACTAGATGCTTATTTATTCATTTAAGCATCTTAGTTGTATGTCCAGGAAATCCCACTTGATGTTATACCTATACGCCCTAGTCCCCAATGTATACGTGGTCGCTATTTTGGAGTCGCTTCTGGTGTTCCTGCAGTCTGCAGCCAAGAGTTGGTGCTTTTTCTCTAGTAAGCTTGCTAAATTTTAAAGAAAAGTAAGTACTTATCCTAGTTGCCTATGTCCCTTCACATGTCATAAGCGACATAATTTGAATGTCATGGCCCTTTTTATCTTAGCAGTAATTATTGTGAAGGGTAATGACTATCTTTGAATATTATGTTTGTTTCATCCACTATTCAGCATCACCACCCAAGTTTGTAACCTTTGATGACCTGATGGCTGCTGCCAGTGGAGTCAAGAACATGAGCTTGGCCCATGAGATTGCTGTAGATGCTAACTTTAAGCTGGAGAATTTAGAGTCACCAACAGCAGGGTGAGTAATCTTAACAATGAAGCAGAAATTAGATCAGGTCTAGGCGAAAAGTGTTGATCCAGATCATCCAGTTCCTGCAGGGAAATATCTCAATAGGATTCACAGTCTCTGCTGCAGCCTCTAGTAAATGAGTAATAAGTGTATTTATGGGCACTAGCTTTTATTACGAAACTAAGATTTTGTGTTGGTTATTAACAAATGTAGCATGGGCGATATATCACACAACTTAAGGTAAAAGGGTGGTCTTACATGAACCTACATCCAGATATGACATCAGCATTCCGATACAACACCTGTATACAGATGTGAAACCTCCATGTTGATATGATGCTTGAATTCTGATATGGCACCTGTATACATATATGACACCTATATATAAATACAACACTGGCATGCTGATATATCACCTGTTTACAGACACCTTAATTCTGATATGACACCTGCATACATATATGATACCTACATACAGATATGATACTAGCATGCAAATATGACACCTGCATGCTGCATGCCGATATGGCTCCTGCATACAGATATGGCACCTTTGTACAGATATGACACCTGCATACAGATATAACTTCTACATACAGATATAACACCAGCATGCAGATATGACACCTGCATACAGATATGACACCTACATACAGATATGACACCTACATACAGATATGACACCTACATACAGATATGACACCAGCATACAGATATATTACCTTCATACAGATATGACACCTTCTTGCAAATATGTATCTAAATTATGGATGTGACAACTTCATGTAAACATTCTGTCACCCTATAGTCCCCAAACTCTTCAGTCATCACTATGGGTACCATTTTGGATAGTTACACTTGTATTATAATGAGTACCAGCAATATGGGATTCTGAGGTGAAATTCAACATTAAAACATTAAATATATTTTCATTATTTTAACTTAAATATTGCAAAAGCAGTATATCCAACTGTTTTTTTATAACTGTTACTGCTTGTGCTCAATTAATTAGTCTTATCTAGATGACTTTAATGACTACCAGGTGTATAGGGTTTGGAAGGAGAATGAGAGAGAGTGAGATAGAGGGGAGAGGAGGGAGACTTGCTTTTAGCGTTTGGAAAGATTCCATGGCCTACCAAACTATGTAGAAAGACCCTATACCCATCAACTATTGACAACATTAATAATAATGGAATAATCAAGGAAAAACTTACAAAAATAAGTAGCCTTAAAATAAGTTGCTTTTTGTTCTTGTTATCACTTCAGAATTGAGAAACATGTGAAGAAAATAGTGCACAAGGCATTCTGGGACTCTTTTGAAGCCAAGATAAAGGAAGATCCTCCAGACTTCAGTCATGCAATTGTCTTGATTGCAGAAGTTAAGGAGGTTGGTAGAAACTTGTTTCCAATTTTAGACATTTTATTGTAATCTTTTGATATTTATAATACATTTCAACATCCGTGTTTTTATTAGATAACCTGTCAGATTAATTAAATTATTGATACACCATTGGATTTTAGTAAGAAAACTATTCATTAAACTATTCTAAAGTTCTAACAGTTCTAAATATTACATATTTTGAAAAAAAAATATTTCTGATAAGGTTAATAAAATGATTTACCAAATGTTTTCAATAAGAATTGCAAGTAATTTGATGCATATGCAGACTTTTATTTATATTTTGCAAGGCAGTGACTAGATATAACATTAGCTCAATGCGTGAAACCTTTTCAGCTTCTGCTTGCCCTGTTGCCTCCTAACTCTCGCCTGAAGACTCAAATAAGTGAAGTTCTTGATCTGGACCTCATTAAACAAAAGATGGAGAACGATGCCTTTGACATTTACTACTATGGAAACTTTGTCAGTGACCTCATGGCTCGGATCTGTGCACCAGCCCGAGATGAAAGGATTGCACAGATGAAACAGATCAAAGATGTTGTGCCTTTGTTCAAGTAAGGCAGATTGCTGTCATTCAGTTTGTACAATTACAGGTTTAAGTCAATTTAAACATAAAATCACAATCTTATATTTGTGGAAACTGAACATCTTTCATGAAACCATTTGTGAATAAACAACATCATTAGCTATTTGATATATTGTTTCCATGGTTCTGGATCATACTCTTTCTTAAAACAGTCCTCCACAGGTCTCTGTAAAGAGCCTCTGCCAAGAGCAAGGGTAGTGTTCAGACAATTCCTTGAGGTCTTCTCTGATGGTAGCGTCCCTGCTGTTTCTCGGGACACCTTATGCAAAATGGACAGTCAATCTCACACATTTTCTAGGTACTTTCACCCAGATTGACTGACTCCATTTGACCATACCATCTTTATAACAAACTATGGCAGAAAAGTATAATCAGAGAGTTAAATCTGTATAAAATACAAATTTGACTTAACATAAGCTCTCTACCCTTTTTCAGTGCTTAAGCTTTTAAGTGTTTTCAGCAGGGAGATCTTGTGTTTATTTCCTGAGAGATCTAATTAGTGTTTTATCTTGATTATCTTGATTTTGTTTAAAGAGAAATGTAATTAGTGTTTCCAAAGAGATCTTTTGTCTGTTTACTGTGTTTAAATAGTTGGATGTTTGTGTGATTACTAAGAGATCTTTTGTTTGTTTTAAGGGAGATCTTTGAGGTGCTGGACCTGATGAAGATGGACATGGCCAACTTTACCATACAACAGATCAGACCCTACATCCAACAGCAGTCTGTTGAATATGAGAAGCAAAAGTTTGATGAATTTCTTCAGAAACAACTGGGTATCTGTCCATTGTCTTACGGGACATTTTGCTTAAGTTTTAGATTGTACATTAGAACATGAAAATGTCAAGTCTGTTGTTCTTCCTGAAAACATAAGAATTTAAGAGTTCAAATTTGTACATAAAAGTATTCTGTAAACACTGTCCTCATTGAACAATGAAATGGTACTCCATATGCTAGACTAAAGGAGTTACCATACTCTCAGCATTCAAATATTCTTAGACCGGACCTGGTAGCGAAGTTGGTAGAGTGTCTGCGACAAGTACGGGATGACATGACATACCAAATTCATTAAAAATGGTAGTGGTGTAGCTCCCTTGCTAATGCTCAATCAAATATAGTTCCAAGACATGTTGGCCCGGTGTCAGGATAATGAGACTGGGTGTGGTATCATGCCAGGTTTTCACGGCATGCTATACAGAGTGAAGGCACCACATTATATCTGCTTGAAGTGGACACCGTCTCCAAATAACTGAAATACTGTTGGTGGGATAATAAACCCAGCAAACTAGCAAAGAAACAAACAATTATTCTTAGTATTTAAATATATTCTCATTGTTCTTTTCATGGTATTTGTACTCCAGACATTGAATTGGGGAGTGGTTACATATTGGAATCTAACTTTACTTTACTTTTTAAGTATTTATTAGATATATATTTCTTTACTTCACCTATGCATCCATTTAATTATTAAATCTTTACCTAAGTTCCCATTATATTGTTATCTTAACCTATTATAGTTCAATATATGTATTACAATATGTTTCTTTTCCATTGTACCTAATGCCACTATTGTCTTACCTAAATGTTAATTATACTCTCTTCTGTTTTTCACCTGTTGACAGTTTTGACATTGTCCAGTAAGTGAGCTCAGGGGATTTTAATATAATTTCTTCCTCTCAGAATCTTAGATATGTTAAATACTAACATAGTAAATAAACTATGTCCAAACTTTTATTAATAGTCCTTTAAATATTTCTGTATTTGCATATATATTTTAATGTATTTCACTAAAAATATATTAAAAACGAGATAAATCTAGTCCCATTCATTAGTGAATATTGTGAGAACAGGTGGCTATAATCCCCCTACCCACTGCTTAAGCTGTGTACTTGTTTCAGTCTCTTTCATTACTTTACCATTGTACCCATTATAATCTTTATCTTTACTATAGTACATGTTATTATCTTTTGCATAGAGGCTGGCATAGATGGCCTTGAGTTGACCCGAGACTGGTTATCAAGAAGTTTCCACAAGTTAAAATCCCTAGACCCAGCCAGTGCAGAAGGGGCAGCCAACCAGTCAAGCATTGTGACACCTGCAGCCATATTGAATGGGGCATTCATGGAGTTTCTGCAATGGGATCTGTCTAAACTGTTTCCAGAGGTACAGCTTGATACTTAACAGTTTATATAGACATGTGGGAGTGTATTTACTAAGCAACTTAAGTTAAACTGATCATGGACACACTTTTGTGACATAAATTAAGGCTCAGGGTCAAGTGGTCTGCAATACATTTTTATTCTAATACAATATCATGTTTAGTGAATCATTGTACTGCTATGCATAGTTTGAAGATTTTTGAGATATGATCAATGAGATTCTTAAGTAAATCTTATAAAATTAGTTTTTTCAAGGGTAAACAAACAATAGAAATACCATGAGTAAAAGTAAACACCAATACAGCTGTGAAATATAATGTAATGACGCATAATACTAATCCTGTGTTTTTGTAAATGAATAAAGACCTCGCAAAACCAGTCACTTTGACAGTGTAACGTTTTTTGTATGTTAACTACGAGAATAGAACTTTTTGATAGAGATTGTATCAGACATATTGTCTTGAGGTATTCAAATAACATCCATTCTATGGAAGTTTTACAAATATATTCTTTTATTTTAAATTTATTTTAGATGATTAATTGGTTAAAAAAATAAACAATATTTGAGTAAGTCAGCTGACTTTTGAAGGTCTGAAAATGACACGATTGCCAATAAATAAGGCTTGTTGGGTTCCCTACCCACCTTGGAAGGAAGACCAGAAACTTCACAGCATCATTTTTAAGTGTTGCAATAAAAACATATCATTCAGGGAATGTCTACACATACAAAACCCTTTATTTTGAGAACATTCATGCAATTTTGTCTGTCTTACCTGTCCTTACATTAAAATTGCAAGAAAATTTGCTCTGTGAGCTTTATTGATGTGATTGACAAAGTGTCAAATTGCACACTTTAAAGAAATGTACATAGACTTTTTATTAATTCCACATATTGTTTGCTCAAATTGAATAAATGTTTAAAACTTGTTTGCTTCTTGAATGAGATTAGTATTCTTAATAAGTTATAAACTTTTAAACTGTTTATTTAGCAACCATTGTACATTTTTAAACCATTTAATAATATAAACCTATTTTCAATTATAGTTCACATTATTTTAACCTGATAGAGTTTTGTATTTTTCCATATTTTACTCACATAGTTTAGTTTTAACCTGATTATTTATTCTCTATTCGCATTAAACTTTTTTGTATTCGGCGCCGTATGACCTGTTAGGTGTCGGTGTGCTGTAAAACCCAAATAAACAAATATATAAATAAATGTCGAAATAGTAATGTGTGGTTTCATCATGAAATAATGCTACGAATAGCAAAATACTGTGCAATGAAACAAAGCACATAGAAAGGAAATACAGCATTTTTGTAAAGATCTTCATAGGTTCATTTAGTCAACAAGTAAATCTTACTTTCAGGTCTAATTTGTGCAAGACAAAAAATAAGAAGTATACATGTAAGAATAAAATAGACATTCATTCTTCAAAACTTTTAGATTTTTTCTCTGTCCTTGAAATTTTCGACTAAAACTTATACAAAGTGGTTTAACTGCAAATTGCTGAACAGTTCTGAAATCTGTTATACTGCCTTTGAAACTTTTCAGCCTTAACTTACTAAAACAATTTTAAAATAAGTTTTTTTTATTATTGAACAATTTTTAAGCTGTGGTCATTGAATTAAATGTCCATTTTGTTTCAATTGTTTCATGCTAATATGACAGAAATTGGAAAAGCAACCAGCTGTATCCAGGTCATTTCTTACTGTTTCTTCCCAAGAATGTTTATAAATTTGACCCCAGAGTATGCTGGACCAGATTGGAAAGCATCCTTAGGCCTATCACACTTTCAGTAATGTCTTCAAAATATGAGTTGTAAGGTTATAAATTGTACTCTTTTAAAGCAATGGCCACAATTCATAGCATGTTTAATTCTTTATTTTTTTAAATATATACCGTACTTATTTTTGCTTGTTTTTAAATTTATCAAAATTCTAAAAGGATATTTCATATTGTCACTTTTGGTCTTAGTGGGTAAGCCTCTGTTTTCTTTTAGTAATCCTGTCAGTGTGTTTCAGACCTGTGTTCTAGATCAGTCTAGATTTCTAGAACTGAGAGAACGGACCTCTGAGTTGATTCTTGTCACATCCGTGATGCTGGTCACATACAATTCTGTCGGTCAGTCTATAGCGGGTGTACAGTCGCTGAAGCAGAAACTCAAGGATAATATCTGTGCCATTATAGACAACACACAGGGCAAGTAAGTATCAAGGATGGTATCTGTACCATTATAGACAACACAGGGCATGTAAGCATCAAGAATGATATCTGTGCTGTGCTGTTATAGTCAACAGACAGGGCAAGTAAGTATCAAGGATGATATCTGTGCCATTATAGACAACACACAGGGCAACTATGTATCAAGGATGATATCTGTGCTGTTATAGACAACACACAGGGCAACTATGTATCAAGGATGATATCTGTGCTGTTATAGACAACACACAGGGCAAGTTAGTATCAAGGATGATATCTGTGCCATTATAGACAACAAACAGGGCAAGTATGTATCAAGGATGATATCTGTGCCATTATAGACAACACACAGGGCAAGTATGTATCAAGGATCATATCTGTGCTGTTATAGACAGCACACAGAGCAAGTAAGTATCAGGGATGATATCTGTCTCATTATAGACAACACACAGGGCAAGTTAGTATCAAGGATGATATCTGTGCCATTATAGACAACACACAGGGCAACTATGTATCAGGGATGATATCTGTGCCATTATAGACAACACACAGGGCAAGTTAGTATCAAGGATGATATCTGTGCCATTATAGACAACACACAGGGCAAGTAAGTATCAAGGATGATATCTGTGCTGTTATAAACAACACACAGGGCAAGTAAGTATCAGGGAAGATATCTGTGCTGTTATAGACAACACACAGGGCAAGTAAGTATCAAGGATGATATCTGTGCTGTTATAGACAATACACAGAGCAACTATGTATTAAGGATGATATCTGTGCCATTATAGACAACACACAGGACAACTATGTATCAAAGATGGTATCTGTGCCATTATAGACAACACACAGGGCAAGTATTTATCAAAGATGACATCTGTGCCATTATAGACAACACACAGGGCAAAACACACAGGGCAAGTAAACATCAAGGATGATATCTGTGCTGTTATAGACAACACACAGGGCAAGTTAGTATCAAGGATGATATCTGTGCTGTTATAGACAACACACAGGGCAAGTAAGTATCAAGGATGATATTTGTGCCATTATAGACAACACACAGGGCAAGTTAGTATCAAGGATGATATCTGTGCTGTTATAGACAACACACAGGGCAAGTTAGTATCAAGTATCATATCTGTGCTGTTATAGACAATACACAGGGCAACTATGTATCAGGGATGATATCTGTGACATTATAGACAACACACAGGGCAAGTTAGTATCAAGGATGATATCTGTGCTGTTATAGACAACACACAGGGCAAGTAAGCACCAAGGATGATATCTGTGCTGTTATAGACAACACACAGGGCAAGTTAGTATCAAGAATGATATCTTTGCCATTATAGACAATACACAGGGCAACTATGTATCAAGGATGATATCTGTGCCATTACAGACAATACACAGGGCAAGTATGTATCAAGGATGATATCTGTGCCATTATAGACAATACACAGGGCAAGTTAGTATCAAGGATGATATCTGTGCCATTATAGACAATACACAGACTATAACAGCACAGATATCATCCTTGATACATAGTTGCCCTGTGTATTGTCTATAATGGCACAGATATCATCCTTGATACTAACTTGCCCTGTGTGTTGTCTATAATGGCACAGATATCATCCTTGATACATAGTTGCCCTGTGTATTGTCTATAATGGCACAGATATTATCCTTGATACATAGTTGCCCTGTGTGTTGTCTATAATGGCACAGATATCATCCTTGATACATAGTTGCAATGAACAATTAAAAGGGAATAAAAACAACTCTCGTAATTGGATGTAGGAAAACACTTTTCTAGGCATATCTTAGAAATGACGATGACTTGGAAGACTCATCAATTAATGTCGACCAAATCATTGTACCACATCAGTAGTACTACCGTAATCATCATTTTATATATGCTTTTGTTCTGCGTGTCATATGTAAAATCATGTAAAACATGCTTTATTTGGTATTGTTTATAATTTGATTGTCAATTTTACATATGCTGATGTTTATAAACATTCAAATTTTGCAAGTTTCCTACCCAGTTTATTTGTTATTAAACGGCTTTATGCTATTTTTGAAATCAATTACATATATTGATGACATAATGAGCAACTTTTGTATTTATATCCCTGTATATCGATGACATTATACATGAGGCACAGGCAATATTACCAGGAAGTATGTCTTAAAATATAACATTATGGGTAACTATCAGAACACCTCGGATAATTCATGAATCATCTTTCGGTAGTCTGATCGATTCAGCCATTTTCACTACTTTTGTGACAGATGTCAAAACAAAGATGGCAGCTCAGGTGACAGCTCACTTCAGTGTATAAACATTGTTTTTCTACATAATGCAGTAATAATACATTGATATATTGAGCTACATAAACCCACACTTACAGCCAACATTTAGGGTAGTATCTGATATATCAAACTTATTCCAAAATCTGTTTGCAACACAGCCAGTGTATCTCTCCCAACAGGCAATGCCTGTAAAATTTCAATTTGTTGCATCTTCAAATTGAAATCATTCAATTTTAATTTACCCAATGCAGCAGACACACAGCTGTCAAACGAAGCCCTTGTTTATATTTTGTGCAAACTACTCTATAGGAATATTCGACTCCAGTGAACAAAACAATCATGATTTTTGTAAGCATCATTGCAATTTCCTGAAAAGTACCAGTCAGTTTGGAAATTGCACCTTAATGAAGCGTTTTTCTAAATATCACATAACTTTAAGGTGATATTCAGCAGTTTGGACCAAGATTTTTCCCCTCATACAACAAAATAAATTGTTACCTGAAAAGATCCTTCATCTATGTAAACAGCCAAAAAATATCACCTGACATATATGTATTTCCTGTCTGAGCCAAGCTGCACAGTTAGCTATTTTTAAACTAAGAAATCCACTTAAGAGCATGTTATATAGTCATCAGGGAAACCTGCATGGGCGTTGATATCTTTTGTTAGGAGTACTCCCCATTATGTTGATTTATTGATTTGGAAAGAATAAACATTTTGAGCAATTATTTCACATTTTGTACTGTCTAACAATTGATGTAATGTTCAAAATCAGCTTAGCTAAGATGTGTTAAAATTATACAGTTATTGCTTTATTGATACATGTATAGCTGAAAATGTAACTGATGTAATTGTCCTTCCAGGGATCGAGTGACGGTGATGCCTAATATTGGTGAGCAGGTGAACAAAGATGTCGAGGAGTTCCTAAGAGACCATGGGTTCCCAGCACGTGATGAGACACAACAGATGGCACTGAAGGGGCAGATCGCAGAACTGAATGTCAAGGACAATCCAGTCTACTTTATCATGTGTAAGTAGGGCTGAAATAAAATTTATTTAGTTTTAGGTATTTGATTTGTTTGTGATACAAAAAAATACCTAAATATTTATTCTTAAACTGTTTTGAAACAGTTTTTCAGGGTCTCATAAAGATGCATTTGCTGAATTATGCCTCCTTAGCAAAATTATCAACATTACAGGCACTATGACTCTTGATGAACAACTATTTCTTTGTGAGTGGGACTGGAATTGTTTATGTTTATTGGGGTTATCGTCCCACCAACAGTATTTCAGTTATCTGGAGATGGTGTCCACTTGAAGCAGATATAGTGCTGCATTCACTGTGTATAGCAATGCCATTAACACCTGGCATGATACCACACCTAGTCACATTATCCTGACACTGGGTCAACCAGTCATGGAACTACCCTTATATTTGCTTGAGCCTTAGCAAGGGAGCTATACCACTACCATTTTTAACAACTTTGGTATATCGCAGCCTGGGATTGAACCTGGGACCTCCTGTACCTGGAGTCGATGCTCAACCAATTGTGCTAGCAGGTCTGGTGGACTGGGATTGATTTGTTACTCTGATAAGATTAATGTTCTACCAAAAATTTTTTTTCTTGAGGATGTTTTCACCTAAAGCATATAATGAATGCCATTGTTTAAGCATGTCTTGAATACTAGACTTTATAAATAAAACCCTGTATGTCAGTATTTTGTGTCACATGTCTCCTTAAAGAGTCTATATACCACTAACATAAACTTTTTCCAATTTATTTCAGCAATATTATCTGTACTTTGTCAATATTTACACCGGAAAACATTGTTAAATGAAACTATTGCAAAGCAGAAATGGAAATGTCTATGGAAATTGTCACTGCCATTGTTTTAATAAACTGACATTACAAATTAGATGAAACCAACAAGGGCAAAAAAGGGATTATTTGATGAAAATGTTATCAATAATGATGAAACACATTTGTGGCAAATCATAAATAAACCATGGAAGTCAACCATGTCAGATATGTATGTACATATAAATGCTTTTATGGATAGTGTTCCTTCAACATCATAACATCCATTAAACAGAAAATGCCAGAAATCATCGAATTGCATGATTTTGTGTAAATGCAAAAATATTCCCAATAATCCAGAATTATTATCTGAAATAGTCTTGAAAGATCAAAACCGTTGTATGTTATTCATATTAAACTTATTAGACTTTACATTGAACAAATATGCAAATGTATAGACCTCTTAAGCATAAAAAATCCTTTTGCACAAAAATGGGGCAATGACATAAAAACATTAATAATAAGTTAATTTAGTAGCTAGAAAGAACAGTTATTAGACTATAATCATTTTGTCTTTTATACACTTTTAGACTAGACAACATGTATTTACTCTATGCCCACCCTGCAATTAAATAACAGTAGTGAAAGGAACTGCAAATTGTGTCTGTCCTGTCGTGACCAGCACGTTTGTGTGGCACAAGTGGCATAGAGGTAGAGTCGCCGATTTGTAACTCCTCTGACTTCTAAGCCTCTCACCGCATGGGTTCGAGTCCCGTTTGGGGCGAAGGTCTTCCAGCTGGCTTGCAGTATGCTTGTGGTTTTACCTAGACATTTGTTTGGGGTCTTCCTCCACCAAAAAGCTGGATGTTCCTATAATGCTCACAAATGGTCGCTGCAATGTATTTCAAAAACAAAAGCCAGAACATTTTAAGGCAACTTACCCCAGTTTTATTTTTTCATAATTTTGATACCACGTAATGTTTAACACAGCTGATTCAGGTCTTGTGTATGCTTTTGTTGCATAAACTTATTTAACTGGCTGATTTAACACCTTCTATTTCTTTAAAAAAAGATGTCTGACTAATGACACCTCATCCTTTTCCTGCAATGGTTAACTCTGGCTGGGACAAGACCTGTCTTCTAGCAGAGCACCAATTTTTCTACCCAGACCTTGAACCTGACTAAATTATCAAATTTAAGCTAAAAAAACGGACCTGATAGCACAGTCAGTAGAGTGCTTGGTCCAGGTACGGGAGGACCCGGGTTCGATCCCGAGCCGCTACATACCGAAGTGGTTAAAAATGGTAGTGGTATAGCTCTCTTGCTAATGCTCCGGCAAATATAAGGGTAGTTCCACAACTGGTTGGCCCGATGTCAAGATAATGTGATTGAGTGTGGTATCATGCCAGGTGTTCATGGCATGCTATGCAAAGATAAGGCAGCTCGATATCTGCTTTATGTGGACATCTCCAGAAATCTGAAAAACTGTTGGTGGGATGATAAACCCAATAAACAAACAAATTACAATAAACAAGCTAAAAAAACACTGTCATCTTGTTCCATTTTCAGGCAAGAGAGTGCTCAGTTTTATCCAGCAGGCAATCTTCGCCAAGCATGTTGAGCCTCTGAAGGTTCCTGCTGGGATGTCTATCATGGAGAAAGAACTGTCACAGATCTGCGGCCAGTTTCTGAGGCTCATCTCTCACAACCGATCAGTTTTTGGAACACACTATGCTGACATTATTGGAAAGTTACTAGAACGTAATAGTGACAATTCATCGACTGGATCGCAACCTGTCTCGTAGTGATGATGTCTAAACATGTCTGTGATCATATCAGCTGTCTGAGTATGGAGACAGGCTTTAGGGATTAGAGTATTGTGGCCATCAAAGGTGAATAGTCCTTCATAGATGGACTAGACTGTTTCATAAGTTGTTTAGTCATAGTAAACAATGGCATTTTCTGTGGATATTTATCACCATTGGTGTTCTGTCTGCATTATGATTTGTAAAACTATGCTTTGGTCATGGATCAGTCATGTACTTAAGAGATATACAGTGTACTTGTATTTGTGTGCTTCCTGCATGCTTGTTTTGTGACAGGAGTTTTTGATTGAAACAAAATGTGTGCATAGGCCTGTTAGCTGGGCTATCAGCCACTCAGTAAAGGTCCAGAACAATAGAGAATTGGGTTTGCCACTTTATTTATTTGATTCACCATTGGATCAAAGTTTGAATTTCTGGCAGTGGGAAAGAAAATGTTTAATATTTAGTGTTGTCTCTTGTAATTAAACTGGTGACATTAAGAAAAGATTCAGTGATTTGGATCACTCAGTTCCTCACAGTAGTTATCAGCCTCCACAATTGGAATACTTCAACTGTTGCTTCAAAACAACCTCAATATTTATATACGAGTCATTTTATAAATAAGATAAGCAAACAGCCAATAAGCAATCCGTAAAAAGAATTTTTCTTTATTTTAATCATTCTTGCTGTCGGAACACTCGATTTAAAATCAATTGCTTGTTACAGATTTTTATCATTAGAATCTGTCAGTATTGTACAAGATCGGGTCTACACTTATAGTCTTCCTTAACTAATAACACTTGGAAGACGACAATGAAAAAATTCAATCATATAAAGAGTGCAACTTAAGGATTGTTAAATTTTTTTTGGGCGGGGTGGGGGGGTGCTTGATTGTTTTGTTTTTCTTTCCTTAAAAAATACATGTATGTATCACCTATTTTTAAGGACTGTTTTTTACTGCTTATTGAGTCTGATACTTTTACATATTCACTGGCATTCTTTATTACTCACTAGTGCTTCTTATTATTTAGGATATTCATTGGTTAGATTAGATCTTGTGTTGTATTGGTTCATATCCTGCATAGCACAGTTGACCATGCAGCTGCATATACTAATACTATTCAGGTAGAAGTGTGGGACAAAATCCTCCCTCCCTCCTTCTTGACTTTTCCTAGACGAAAACAATCCCCCAGATAGATCAGCAGGGAGCTGTGTGATCAGCATCTGCACTTTTTGCTCCAGTCTCAATTTTCTAGTTAAAACTGTATATTATATCAACAGATGTAAGAAATTGTAGATGAATCAATAAATGGCAAATTTTGTTTCTTAGTGATGGTATAGTCTAAATTGATTAATGTTCAAAATATAAATAACTTTGATCTTTTTTTCTTAAATCCATATTCCAATGTGAGTCCTTTGTAGATAGTTAATTAATAAAATAAATCACTTGAATATTCTTTTTTATGTCAGTAAATAGTCATTATTGGATATATAAACATGACATATTAAAAGAACAAAAGAAGTGCAACTTAAACTTAACTATTGCCTAACTCATTCACTCATGCATATGCCATTTTACGCCTTTACTAAGCATTCACAATTACCGGTATCACTTGTCTAAGAATCTACACAACAATGGGTTATTTTCAGACTGGTTATGCATAGGATCTAATTATATAATTAACATGCATTCAAAAATTCTTAAAACTTTCCACACACAAAAAATAATGAAAATAAAGATGAATTTTCCAAATGTACACTAAATTAAAGGGTTTAAGGCATTGAAACTAGGAATATGGACTTATCAGGCTTCACACTGTGATCACAATGGGAGGTTAATGAGTTAAAGAAGGGTGGTGGGGGTGGAGGGAGTCTACCTGGCCGGATACAGTCTCAGGCTGCAGTGGTTTTAGGAAAGGGGTGGGGATAAGACTGTTTCTGACCATGGGACTGCTTATTAAAATTGTCCATCAAATCATGCAAATAAATTTTATAAACATGGCTGTTACTGGCTCGTTTTGCAACATTAACTAGTTAAATAGCCAAATAATAAGTTTCAACATGAGCCAAGCTGTGTGATTGGTCGTTCAATCTGTCAATCATGAGGCTTGTGTAAGGTCAGCATAGAAGTAAAGTTATTAGGGCAATACTATATTTTATGAAAATTCTGTTAGTCATGCTTAATGCTTATTTTATTTTTTTTCAATAATCTTTTTTTTTTAAACACAATGCTTTAATTATCCATTATGTGATTATCTTCTTTACTCAATTTAATGTGATATTTATATTTATGCCATTTATGATAATGCAAAGGTAATAATAAAGTATACAAACAGTAAATATGTCCTTTATTTTAAGCTTGTTCATAGTACTAAATCTTTTCAACATACACAAACAATGATATACATACCAAATGTGTTTTTACAGTTACTTAATTTACTATCAACTTAGAACTTTATTATTTTCAGGCACGTTTCTGCCATTGCGCACTTTACGCACGTGCGTAACCTCCATTCGAAAAATAAAAAATCTAAAAGTACCAAAATCACTAAGAAAGTCGATGCCTAACCTGGGTTAGGAAAGATATATTTTATTTCTGTAGTTTCTATGTTATAAAATCATATTACCACACCGATCAAGTTGAACAGGATTCTAATGATTGAACTTATACACGTCAGGATTTTAGTCGTTCATATTTTGCATTCCTCGCATGTCCACATTTTACCTGTTATTCATTAGAAAAGAATCTAATATATTCAAAAGTATTACAACAAAGGTTATTTCCCTTGTAACTTTGCGCAACTTCAAAAATGACCCAGATGCGCACCTGATTTTGTAAACAAGCCCTCCATATTCAACAAACAAAAATATTATATATTTGTTGTGTCCTACTTATACATCAAAGTAGTATTTTATTAATATAATAAATAAATTTCCTTCAAAGAAAATTTTAGTGGGGGTGGTATGAATTAAAGATTCATTCAACTTTATCGCAGTAAATACTAGATAGAACCACAGTAAGGGACCCTAACTTCAACCTTAGCAGTCAACAGACAAAATTTACTTTAAAAGCTTAGTATTTTTTAAGCTTACATGTATGTGTTTTCAGAACTCATACTCTTACCTGGTTGTGGGGATGCATCCCCCCATTCCCCGCTGGATTCATCCCTGTTACTAAGACCACATGTAAGAGAAAACAAATTTCTATCAAAGATCATTGATTATCTAGTGATAAACCTAATCAAACAAATATGGCAGTTGCATATTAGTTTATCATATTGGCTTGTAAGAATGTTCCGATAATATTGAAAACCATTAGCGATAATAAAACAATTGCCACAGTGTACAGAACATCAACAGATTTCAAGAAATAAGTTTGTTTTTTAACTGCATAGTTCATTACAGCTGCTTTTAGCATTTATAATAATTTGAAGGTTATCTAAATTATTAGTTTAACAAACAAGCCTCAATGCCTCATGTTTACATTGCTTTGTAGTGAAACATGATACCACCAATAAGAAAAAGAAAATATACAAAGTCCTATGAGCAATGCAACATATACCAAAATCTGAAAAGGCACGAGACAAAAGGTGTTCACATGCAAGTCAAATAAAATTAAGAACAAATCTGTGATGAGTCATTTAACAAAAAGCGCAAACCCGACAATTACCGCATGGGAATGTTCAGTCGGCAATATGGACCGACTGGGGTGCTTAAACCGGTTTTACTAACCTGGCACTTCCCAATTAGCTTTTCAAATGCAAACAATGAAAAGAAACACGATCTATTTGAATAAAAATGCCCAAGCGCTGATGTTTTCTTTGATAAATTATGACGAAAGTAGTGACATCATTGAAAAATAATGTCCACATAGTGTTTAGAAGAGAGAGGAGAAGTAGTCTATTATTTCGATTGGAAGAACTACTCAAAAATTGATTGTATCAACATGTGTTAGACAAGAATGGGTATTTATATAATTTTAGAAACTGCTGAGTTTGTTTGAATATGGCTTTAAAAAATAATCTAATCATCCTTTTGAAAATAAAATCTATTTTAGATTCTTATTAAAATGTTTTAATATTCTTATATGCTAATTTGCATAATGTACACATGACAATAATGGCCATTCAATAACCTTTTATTGAGTAGCAGTTTTATACTTCTATCGTCATTTTTGGAAAAGGTATAAGCATTTTTCTAAACATACCCTCCTATCAAAATTGGAAAAGTTATAAGCATTTTTCTAAACATACCCGTCTATCAAAATTTCATGATGGTTGTCATAGAAACCATCAGTTTTCATATAGCCCAAATGAGTTTATTTTTAGTACATTAGAGATTCTGTTTCTATACACCCTAACAAACATTTTGGTACCCATAAAAAAAAGTCTAGGGGTGGCGGGGGTGGGATGCAGTGCGTGGCAACCATACCAAGCTGCCGGACTATCTGACCTTATTCAGATGATTCATTCAGAAACAATCGAGAATGATCCAGATAATAAGGGAGATAACGTGTGTTTTTTTCAAAAACGAAAGTGGGGAATTCCCACAACACTTTGGATCCCACAACAATTTGGATGGTTTTGCCACAAGGATTTTTTGAATGTGTCAGATTAATATTTACAGTTGTTGTCGTCCATTACCTTTAATCTAAATATATTGTTATTTCGGTAAACTGTGAGCACAAGGAAGTAGCAATGGTTAGTATTATAATCCAATTGTTGCTCATTTTGATGACACTTTTGTAAAGCAACAACAATTGTACTGCATTTGAAATAAATAATAGTTTATTTTACTATTATATATATAATGTAAACAAAAACCTTATACAAATATTATACGAATTTGAATAAATGTCAAGCAATACCTTTAAAATTACAAACGATGTAGGATAATTTCCTACTAAGACCTAAGGTTTGAAAACATTACGTATTTTCGGTATTGCCAGTACTTTGCTGCATTATGTTTCAGATTATAAACAAACTTCGAACCTGGGACCATTACCCAAGGGCCAAATACTTCCAGAGATACTTACAGAATGTTTATCCCAGATTCAGGAGGGTTACTGGTAAGTTTCAGCATTACTTTCACCATTCATTCATTCATTGTCACTATCATTGTCACGATAATACTTACAGAATGTTTATCCCAGGTTCAAGAGGGTTACTGGTAAGTTTCAGCATTACATTCACCATTCATTCATTCATTGTCACTATCATTTTCACGATAATACTTACAGAATGTTTATCCCAGATTCAGGAGGGTTACTGGTAAGTTTCAGCATTACTTTCACCATTCATTCTTTCATTGTCACTATCATTGTCACGATAATACTTACAAAATGCTTATCCCAGGTTCAAGAGGGTTACTGGTAAGTTTTAGCATTACTTTCAGCATTGTCACTATCATTGCCATCGTCATAATAATAAAAATAATTATAACAATAATACTAAAATGATTATTATAAAAGCCTTATCATCACCACCACTACCACCGCCGATCCCATCATCTGGATAATTGTTAAATTCAAATAGGCATAAACTGTTTCATCTCACAAATAGTTGCAATGGAAGCATACCTACATAGAGCATAGCGAATTTGTCCGAGTGTCGTCTCTAAACACCTCGCTGATTGGTGAGTGGTTATCTTCTCACAGGGACAGACCTTTAACACCCTTCACTAACATATATCTTATTACAGAACAGCAAATAAAAGAAAAGTAAGAAACTGTTAAATCCACTTGAACCCTTATTTTAGAGAATAGGATAGAATGTATATAAGTGTTTTGCTCAACTCGGCTGTATTTAATTTAATTTTATTTTCAGCTTAATATAAGGATTATTTAAGTTTTTATCAAACTTGACTTATAACAATTAATCTCAGCGTTGTTTCTTGAAAAATCGACATGACGTCAGTAATATTACTAAACAAAAACAAGTGAACGAAAGTGACATTTTTAATGTCAGAAAAATGGCATATAACAGACAACATGGATACATCAGACTTGAAAATTCTAGAGAAAGCGTGCTTGTTTATCTGTATGAGTTTTGATCAAATATAAAAATGCAAATATACAAACATACAAATGCTTGGCAGCACAAAGTGATCTTCGTATCCTGGTCATAAAAATAAAAAATAGCCGTTTGATAACGAATCTGTCACAAATAATGAAACATGACTAAGGCGTATGAGCATTGCAACGTACACACACAATTAGAAACGTCACCGGCCAAAAGGTATTCACATGCAAGCCAAGTGTAAAAAAAGTACAAATATGTGATGAAAAAAGCACAAACCCACCGCCTTAGGACGGGCAGTTGGCGAAAACGACCGACTGGGGTGCTTTTATAAAAGATAGTTTCAAAAGAACAAAAACTTTAATATATATATGTGGCACATTTCTTAATTAATACAAAATACCTTTATATTTTATGCATTTTAACTGAAGTGATGATAAAATCATCATAACTGAAATCCAGCACCTGCGTTAAGCCAGACATAGTAACCCAACACTCACAAAACTGATATAATACTAAGAATAAGGAAACATCTCCCTATGGTTATTCCCTATATTTTTCTCTCACAGTTTCATTGCCTATCGACCCTCATGATGAGAAAATTCTGGACGAAATATCGGTAGAAGTCAAACCATTTGATGTTCCTCCAGAGCTGGTTGTCATTGGTAACGAGTCGTTTCCCATTGCAAAGATGGTTGTGCGATGTACACAAGAGATGTTGTCACAGAAACAATTGGAGGGGTCTGGTCCAAGAGTGGTTGTGTGTTTTGTCCAAACAGGACCAGGAACAGAAGCATTTAGACAGGTACTGGTAACTTATCTTCCTTTGATATATCAAAACCATTTTTCTCGGTCTGATGTTATAAAACGTTGAGCTCAAGATTGAGATCATTTACAAGCATCCGAATGGTAATATCTCAAATGTAATTTGAAATTCAGCTTATCTGATCATTGAAGATGATCTAAGACTCAAGCTCAAAGTTTTATAATCTCGGACTCTGATATTAGTACATTGTTTCTATGCACTTGTTGTTTGGATTCAAATGCACGTACAGATAAGCATAACTTTTCGCTTCGTATTTCATTGGAATCCACAGCAAATACTGATCTGGATGTTGTATAATAGACTGGATTAATGGGTTTTACGCGATTTAAATGTTGGCAGGCAGGATTGATCAGTCAGTTTGACTGAGATTTCTCAGTTTCATTCTATATTCATCCTGGCTGGTTTTTGTGGAAAATTTTCATGTTAAGAAACATTTCAGCTAGCATAGGAAACTTGGATCTTGGTTTTATAAGTGCTGGAAGATGAAGATTGATAATATGATTCATTTCGTGGAGCAAAACTTTATTTTTCAAATCTCTGAGTTTCACTTTTCTTATTGAACAGGCTTTGACAGCAACACTTCAAGAAGAGGAGCAAATAAGTTTAGCCAACACAAACCTTCTGACGATTGTTTGCCACGTTGCAAAACAGCACTCAAATGTTGACCTGGACGTATTACAACAAATATTCAACGAGAGTTGTAAACATCTGCAGGCTAAGCATTTGATAATATATAATGAACAAGAAAGTCAGACAAGTAAAGGAGCTTCTAGTAACATGTTACGTGATGAACATAATTCTCTTGGACAAGTTATTGATAAGTCCCTGGAGAAGGGCATTGTAGACATTTTGTTAAAAATGTACTGTTACCTGGGCAAATTTATTGTAAATCCCGCTAAACCTAAACAGGTTTTCCCTTTAGGCGGTTCCTTGGAGGATTTCTATCTCTCATTAGGAAATAATTTGATTCATTATCTTTCCGACAAAGACTTTTTCCTGGAGAAAGTTGAAGAAGAAAAGAGTGAGATACATTTAGAAAAAATAGCTAGGCGTATTCGGTGCACCTATGTTATGGAGTTGTCAAGAATGCTCAATGTTAATCCGACGATTTGTGGACACGTGATCGACAGAATGAAATTTGAATCTACGATTCAGTCCTTACTCACAAGAACTAAATTAAATAAGAAGAAATTAAAAAAGTTTGTTGACGGTGTACTCACTGATATACGCCCATTTCTGGATGATGTGACAGCAAATCTAAATATGTCAACAGGCGTTGTAAAGAAAATGAGACACGAATTACAGAACTTCATTAAACAATCCAATACAGATCTTTTACCTGAACAAAGGACACGCGTCCCAGACTCACTGCTTCAAGCCATTTCTAGGTTAGTGTAAACTAATTCAACATATATTCTGTTACAGATGTAATTTGATGCCGATATTAATTTCCAGCTGATTTGCTATCAAAGCATATTACTACCCAAAACATATCAGGTTAGGGGGTATACAAGTTATGTGCCTAAATGTAAAAACATAAAACAATATGCATGGAATACACAACGAGCGTTTTCCTATCAATATAACGCAATTCAATAAGATATTCTTGAGGGGCTTATGCTTAATGAAATTATGGTATAAAGACAATAATAGTACAAACAATTATTTTGGTTCCAAGCACAGTGTTCATAAAAGATGATATCAAACGTTAAAAAGACCTGGCCAGAGTTTTGCTTTTAAAATCACACAATGCACACTTCATAATTAAGTCATTGCGTTTTAAACTGGCACACGTTTGTATTCCATTGTTCACTGTTATATAGGCTAATTATATAAAAAAAAATAAAATGCAAATCCTAGCTGCAGTAAGGTTAAAAAAATGCCCATCATTTGTTGGCTTAAAATATGCATTAACATTAAAATGTATACACTGCAGTGCATTCAATGATTGAAAACCTTCATATTAGGAGGCATTCCTGCTGATCTGCTGAGCATAGGTGTTTAAAAGGCCAAATAATCAAAGAATAAGTTTAAGGCTATACTAAAGATAGGCCAAAGTTTGGAACTGCAATACTGGTGGCCATTATCATAGTTACCAACTTTGGCATATCTTGTAGTAAAAGGGTATTTTTAACAAAACTGATGGCCTTGGTATCCTATGCTGGCAGCACATTTTTCTTTAAGTCCACAATCTAACTTACGTAGAATTAGTGAAAGTTGACTCAGTCAACAGTTTTATCACTGAGTAACATAGTTTTGCATTGTTTCAGCATCAATGGAGTCTACGGATTTGGAGAAGTATTTGGTGAGCTGGAGTTTCACATAGAAGAGGAAGGACATAAAAAGACTCTTGAGGACATAGACTCTATAATACGGGAATACAACTACTTGGCTCCGTACAAAGTCTTATTTGTGGCCAAAAAGGCAGAGAAATTTGCATATGACTTGCATGACAATGGAAAACGCATTAGTGCTCAATTTCAGACTAAGGATCATAAGAATGGAACTCTTGGTGCCTTCTTAGTAAACGAAGATAATACCCATGATTTGTTTGCTATAACTTGTGGTCATGTTGTGAGTTTTGGTACAAACAGTATTGCAGAAACAGTTTTGATCAAGGAAGGAAAGGATTTTGTGATGCTAGGCACACCATTACAGAATATGACTTTAAATGGCATCATTGATATTGCTGCCATCAAAGTCCTCGATTCTTTAAAACCAAGGTGTTTGACGAGGCTGAAAAACGACCAAGGCATATGTTGCCCAGCCCACATCGTAAATATATCCCCAATTGTCATAGCTAATGAGGGCCTCTTCCCGTATGTTTACAAACATGGTGGGAGTTCGGGCCTAACGTACGGAATAGTTTCTTCATCTAATTTTCAGTTCCGGACAAACAAAAAGAGTTTCACTGATTGTGTGCTTCTGATAGAGCCACAGCCTGACATTGAGATGACTCCATTTGGAAAGCCTGGAGACAGTGGCGCGGTGGTGTGCGGCAGGCTACCCGGATCAGATGACATACAAGTGCTTACCACTTTGACAAGCGGTGAATACATTCTTGTTGGTGACCCCATAAACAGATGTTTGTCTTTCATGTTGCATAGAGGACTAGAGGCTTTGAAAGCTAATTCGAACATAGGACTCGTTCTCCCTAACGTCTAGGTGTTACACATGTATTATTTGTTCAGACAGAAGCACAATTAAATGTTAGTTGTAAAAAACAAAAACAAATGTTGATGAATGGCTAGACATATGAGAAGGATCCTACATGGTCGTAAAATCAATTCAACTGAAACTAACATTTGCATAACAGATTATACATTATATGCATGCAATTAAGAAGAATTAATGGTTTTCTAAGTGCCAAACTTTCAGCAACTCTTTAATTCTTGAAATGTCCTATTGAAATGTCCACAACAACTATAATCGGCGTAGCTGCTGACTAAAATTCTATTTTAATTGTCTTTGTATTGTATTAGTTAGATCATTGGGATACATCTGGTTTAATTAAACTGTTAACATGTAGAGTTGTTAGAAATAACAATTTATTTATATTTTTAAAATATCATAAAAAAAAATTCTTTTGCAAAGAGCAGATATTTTAACACCTGTGTGGTAATACTTGATTTGTAATGGTAAGAAAGTGGGCGATTTTGTTTGTTTTAAAACATATCTATGTACATGTACTGTTCAATGTAAATGTGTCATTACCCGACGGGTAAGGGCCTGTGCCTATGATTCTAACCCGATTTGCATGTACTTAAGTCTTGATGAAGTCGCTAACAAAATGCAACAAAGTGATAAATGATTACTGTACACACGTAATTATGTGTATGCTAATGCTATGTAGTATTAAAAGATGGTCAAGGTTTCGCTTTCAGAAAATGAAGTAAGGACAGCGTTACTGCTAAGATAATTCATTTTCTGTACGGGTTTGTGTATTTCCAGGTAGAAATCAAGGCGCTCAGAAGCGCTGTTTGGGCGGTGTAAGTTTTTCCCTGTACTCGATTACAAAATAGTTAATAATATATTATAATATAAGGTATTACCATTTGTAAGTATTGTGATCCTAAATAATATTTTGTACACTGTATTTTGAAACTTGATGAATAAAGGTATACTTGTATAACTATATTAGTTTTCATAATTATAAAAAAATTATTATATTGACACGATTTCTAATGGAAAATTCAGTACTTTAGCACCCACTACTGCATTGTTTATTTAGGAAAAGTCAAGTTAAATGGAAACATTCGCACTATACTTGACTGTGGTAAATCATGCAAAACTAAGTGTTTTCAATGTTTCATCTTGTTAAATGAAATATAGACATAAACGCAATTTTGCGATACCGTCACGATCATGCCAGCCCTGTTTTATTTTTATTATAAACAACAATGGATACAATGTGCTCTTCATTTTCTTTGATAGAAGAGTTTCAGAAACTTGAAGATTCATAAGTCTGCAACCAGTTCATTGACAAATTGCTATTTGGTTTCCATCCGGAAAAGGGGAACACATCGCATCTTCATTTGTTTGTAATTAAAAGACAACTATTAAAAAGGAACGTTTCTCCTATTTATAGACATGGGAAAGTGTTTAATCGTCTGTAAAGAAATGAGCGATGAGTGGTGAGATGGCAAATAAGAGAGGCTGATGAATAGTCATGAACAATTGGATATTCATTCGGGCTAGTCTTGCACCATTGATAGTAAGTAGTTCAAAATTGAGATTAGACAGCTACGCCGGAAAACAACAACACTGCGGTAACAAAATATAAAATATTTTCTTGCACTGATTAAGTCGGTAATATCTAACACCCTTTGAATACCATATACACTAGCGAAAACAGTCGTGTAAACTTTGTTAAAACATTAAAACCATGTTACAGAATTTCCCATTTTGCTAATACTATTTAGATTATTGCAACTATAATTAGTATGTTTAAAAATAAGAACATTGGAGGGATCTAAATAAAAAAAGTAATTATTATAATGTTTAAATGTTAGATTTATGTAAAAATATACCGACAATATAAACACACACCATTCAAGAGGCTCAGTCAAAGGTTTCCTCCATATCGAAATAATCCATAGGTCAAGTCAATTCAGGATAACTCTATCTTACACAATTTGCATTTGCAAAATATGAGACAAAGATAAATATATTATTTTTATTATTATTAGTAGTAGTAGTACTACTACTACTACTACTTCTACTACTACTACTACTACTACTACTAAAGGATGATGTTAATTTTTAAGATTTAAATCTCAATCCATTGACGTAAACGTTGCATGAACACAGAGGGCTGTTTTGCAAAGAAACGAAGGACACTACTGCTTCTTGTGTTCATCAGGACGCACGTCCATTCAGCATCCAGTCGCTTCAATTTTATATTATCAATTGTGTAACTCACAAAGGTTTTATATTTTTCCGCATCTCTTCGATTGAATAAGTTGTAAGCCAATTTTGTGCATATATTGTGAAGTTTCTTTTGAAGAACTTTTTGTGTTTATCTAAAAAGAATTATTGAAAACAAATGCGTAAGAGCGTGTATTCACTCGGATGCATTTATGCCCGAGACGTCTTTGTGGCTCATTTTGTCCATGCGGAGTGTAAACGGTCATATATTGGCAGTACAATATTGTTATTGCAAGGGTGTGAATTTTCCTCGGATGTTGGGGTCGGCCAGGGACCATTTCTGCAATTCGCATAAATTCGCAGAGAACATTATAGGGAGGGGGTGGGGGGGGGGTCACCGCGGAATTGGTTGAAGTTCCTCAGTTCCTCAAGCGACCGACTAGATGTCAAAAACACGATTCAACTTACTAAACTGAACTATTTGTAACGTGCAATTTCATTGGTTGTTACCCAACATTTCATCCAATTAGAAAATCTACAAACGACAAGCTGGCAAGCAGTTCCCAGCAAGCAGTTACTGTGTAAACTTTACACACGAGCGGCGAGCGACAACGATACCCGATACTAATTTTAAATGTAGCCGGCAAACTGCTCTTTATGTAAGAGATCTAGAATAATAAAGTATATGTCCAACAATAGTTATTTTATTCATTTTAAGATTAAAACAATTCGCAAAACATGCAATAAAGGTAGCTTATTTTGAAAAGAAAAAAACAACAGCTGATTAAGATTTAGAACTGAACGTGAAAGGTGTAAACGTAAGTTCAACAAATTAACATGAATGCTCAACAAGAATAATATTTCCTCAAATAATATTACTTTTCTGAGTTAATGGGCGAGTAGTGTGTGTGTGTGCGGGGAGGTTACTTTTTAAAACAATGTAGAAGTGCAGGAGGACCTAGAAGAAAATGTAGGTGGACACGGGTTTTTTCTTTTTTTGGTGGAGGGGGCGGGGTCGCTGGTCGGACTCTTTCCGACTCAGAGAAGGCCGACATAGAGAAAATGTGACACCATTTCAATGGGATCGAACCAGCTTTCGACTTCTAAAGTAGCTTGGACACAATTTTGGGACTGACTGCCAATGACTCTTTTCGACCAAATCAGGGCTGACACAGAGGAAATGTGACAGCAGTTCTTCATACGCATCCGAAAGAGGATCGAAGCGGCTTTCGAGGCCTGAAGAAGACTGCCTGAAAGAAAAAAGCGGACATTTGGTCGAGGACAGGCGCCTCATTCAGACCAAAACAAGGCCGACATAGAGGAAATGTGACACACTTCATCATTTGCATCTGAAAGAGGATCGAACCGGCTTTTAACTGCCGCAGAGCGTTTGGCTCTATCTTGGCGCTGACTGCCTAAAATGTCTTCGTAAGTGGAAGAAAATCTGCAAATAGGTGGATTTTTGGTCGCGTAAAGACCTCTTTCCGACCCCGACAAGGCCGACATAGAGGAAATGTGACACCACTTCTTCATATGCATATAAAAGAGGGTCGAACCAGCTTTCAACTGCCGCAGAGCATTTGGTTCTATCTTGGGGCTGACTGCCTCAAAAATGTCTACGAATGTGGTAGGTAATCTGCAAAAAAGGGGATTTTTGGTCGGTTATTGACCTCCTTCCGACGCCGACAAGGCCAACATAAAGGAAATGTGACACCATTTCTTAATATGCATATAAAAGAGGATCGAACCAACTTTTAACTGCTACAGGACGTTTGGCTCTATCTTGGGGCTGACTGCCTCAAAAATGTCTCTGTAAGTGGTAGGAAATCTGCAAAAAGAGTTGGTTTTTTGGTCGCGTATAGACCTTTTTCCGACCCCGACAAGGCCGACATAGAGGAAATGTGACACCACTTCTTCATATGCATATAAAAGAGGATTGAATCAGCTTTTAACTGCCACAGAGCATTTGGCTCTATCTTGGGTCCGACTGTCTCAAAACTGTCTCCGTAAGTGGTAGGTAATCTGCAAAAAAGTTGGATTTTTGATCGGGTATAGACCTCATTTCGTCCGCGACATGGCCGACATAAAGGAAATGTGACACCACTTCATCATATGCATATAAAAGAAGACCGAACAAGCTTTTAACTGCCGTAGAGCATTTGGCTCTATCTTTGGGCTGACTGCCTCAAAATTGTGTCCGTAAGTGGTAGGAAATCTGTAAAATAGTGGATTTTTGGTCGCGTATAAACCTCTTTCCGACCCCAACAAGGCCGACATAGAGGAAATGTGACACCACTTCTTCATATGCATATGAAAGAGGATCAAACCAGCTTTAAACTGCCATAGAGCGTTTGGCTGTATCTTGGGGCTGACTGCCTCAAAAATGTCTTCGTAAGTGGTAGAAAATCTGCAAAAAAGCGAATTTTTGGTCGCGTATAGACCTCATTTCGATCTCGCCAAGGCCGACATAGAAGAAATGTGACACCACTTCTTCATATGCATATGAAAACGGATCTAACCATCTTTCAATTGCCGTAGAGCGTTTGGCTCTATCTTGGGGCTGACTCCCTCAAAAATGTCTTCGTAATTGGTAGCTAATCTACAAAAAAGTTGGAATTTTTTGGTCGGGTATAGATCTCTTTCCGACCCCGACAAAGCCAACATAGAGGAAATGTGACACCACTTCTTCATAATCCTATGAAAGAGGATTAAACCAGCTTTTAACTGCCCTGAGCATTTGGCTCTACCTTGGGGCTTACTGCCTCAAAACTGTCTCCGTATGTGGTAGGTAATCTGCAAAAAAGGGGATTTTTGATCAGGTATAGACCTCTTTCCGACCCAAACAAGGCCGACATAGAGGAAATGTGACACCACTTCTTCATATGCATATGAAAGAGGATCAAACCAGCTTTTAACTGCCGCAGAGCATTTGGCTCTATCTTGGGTCTGACTGCCTCAAAACTTTCTGCGTAAGTGGTAGGTAATCTGCAAAAAAAGTTGGATTTTTGGTCGGGTATAAACCTCATTTCGTCCCCGACAAGGCCGACATAGAGGAAATGTGACACCACTTCATCATATGCATACCATTTTTGGCAGATTACCTACCACTTACGGACACATTTTTGAGGCAATCAGCCCCAAGATAGAGCCAAATGCTCTAAGGCAGGTAAAAGCTGGTTTAATCCTCTTTCATATGATTATGAAGAAGTGGTGTCACATTTCCTCTATGTTGGCCTTGTCGGGGTCGGAAAGAGATCTATACCCGACCAAAAAATCCATCTTTTTGCAGATTAGCTACCACTTACGAAGACATTTTTGAGGCAGTCAGCCCCAAGATAGAGCCAAACGCTCTACTGCAATTGAAAGATGGTTAGATCCTTTTTCATATGCATATTTTCTCTATGTCGGCCTTGTCGGGGTCGGAAAGAGGTCTAAACGCGACCAAAAATCCCCTGTTTTTGCAGATTTCCTACCACATACGGAGACATTTTTGAGGCTGTCAGCCCCAAGATAGAGCCAAACGCTCTGAGGCAATTAAAAGCTGGTTTAATCCACTTTTATATGCATATGAAGAAGTGGTTCACATTTCCTCTTTGTCGGCCTTGTCGGGGTCGGAAAGAGGCCTATCAGCGACCAACGATCCCCCTATTTGTGCAGATTTTTTACTAGTTCCGCAGACATTTTTGAGGCAGTGAGCGCCAAGATAGAGCCAAAGTTTCTTCAGAACTCGAAAGCGGGTTCGATCCTCTTTCGAATGCATATGGAGTACATTTCCTCTTTGTCGGCCTTTGCAAGATCGGAAAGAGGCCGATCCGTGACAAAATCTTTGACAAAAATACTTTAAGCATAGCGTTTATCGCATTCTTCCTGATTAACGAGTAAATTAAGCTAATAACATAATTTACTTCTGCATTATTTTAAGTAGTAACTTTAGTTTATAATTTCTTGCTCTTAAATGAAATACGAAATTAAGTATGTGTATTTTATCCATTCGGAAGTTTTATTATAACCAAATAACATCAAACTCGTAATTTTTTAAGGTAACATGATGAAACCACTACGTTAAGAATATGTCCCGTAACATTTCGTTTGCACAGTTAGACAATCTATATCCTCCATCAGAGGTTTCAATTCGCATTTCGCACCAGCTTTACTTCGTACCAACATTAGACAACTCGCCCCTTGTATACGCTGTAGTGCGAGTTGGTGTTAACTACGGCACGAGTGCTGATACTGGCTGTTAGGTGTTAATTGATATGGTGTGGTGTTAATTGCTGTTTACCGTTTGTATTTTTTATAGTTATTCAATATTGGTACGAATTTTCCCTGACGCGATTTGGTTTGGTGCGAGTTGTGTAGCTTTCTTCGGCGAAATATATATTAAGCATGAATTCACGTGGATATCAAATATATTTTTTTTCATTATATAATATAACAGATATAAATATGACCATAACCATTTATCATACTTCTATGACATTTGTTACTGTTCACTTTAAAATTTTCCTAGTATCATACTTTGTGAGTATTAGTGCCTGCTGTCTTTAATGGTTTTACTACACACGCTGTGTACTACCGCTGGACTATGTGCTTGCCAGATTGGTTTTAGCAGAAAATCTGTCTCGGATACAACAAGCGACCGTCGAGAGGACAGAATTATCCGAAGAAACCCGATAGGAGTAGACAACCAATCTGAACCCCTCGGATAATTCATGAATCATCCCCAATCGGAACTCCTCGGGTAATTTCGTCCTCGGATCCGAGGTGTTCGGATTGTAATCATCCCGAGGACGGAATTACCCGAGGAGTTCCGACTTGTAGACACGATTAAACTTACGATTTGTAACGTGCGATTGCATTGGTTGTAACTCGACTGTTCATCCAATCAGAAAGGCCGTAGCTCAGCGATTACGCATCCGGTTAAGTTTTTATTGTGACTGTTTACAACTAGAAAATTACAGTGGTAAAAAAATCCAAAAATGTCACGGATTATTGAACATATGGACGATTCTCACTTGGCGAGAGATGTAGACGCGGAATGTAAAAACAAATTGGGATGGTAATGGTTAGAAAGTGTAATTGAACTTAATGGTATTCGTGCAGCTCTGTTCCATTTTATCAGAAAGATCGACAATCCAGGAAAGTGTATGTGTATTCATTGTGAGAAAATCATATCGTATGGGTCTCGAGAACGCGTTGCTCTAGTTAGGTTCTATAGTAAAACACTTTAGTGAAATTAAACTTTTGTGGACTTAAAAATTTCCGAAATCCCAAAAATACATGCATCTTCTTTGTGGGTGTGCTTGGCCTTTGCTAGTCAGTCAGTCACATTGTTGTATATGTATTATGACATCACATAATACATATCCATGTAAATATGCTGGATTGTTTAGAGAAATGCCAAAATTATTTTTTTTACTTATGGACTAGTCTTTTTTGTTGTTCATATGACACTGTTAAATATATAGCAACACTTTTATGCGGCCCCTATGTTCTAATTCTTGTCATCTCCTATGTTCCAAACACTACTTACAGTGAATACCTTTAAAGGACATAAAGCGTTTTAGAAAACAAAAGATAGATTTTTACTTTATTTGAATTCATAATATATTTGATAGTATTAAGCTAAATAACTAAAATGTCAATGGCAAAAAAAAATATTTTTAAAAAATATTTTAATGGCCAATTTTAGTAAAATTTTGAAAAAGAAAATATTTCTAGGTATATCTAATAATTTATGTTGATAATTTTATTTTTTTCATAGCGTACATTTTATTAGTTGTAAGTAAAAAAAGAAGGACAAAAAGCTTTGATCTTTTTATGTTGAGCTGCCCATCTTTTAATAAAGAGAAAGATAAAATATGGTTTAGGGATTTTGAAATAAGGGTCTCTGGAAGAATTTAAGACCACTTTCTTAAAACTGAAAATAATTCTTTTTCGGGGCTTTTCTCTCTGGTCCTCCACAGGGGCCCTTGCCCCTTGAACCCATGCCTAATGCGGCCCCCAAATCCCTCGCCGAAAATATTCCTCCCTTTTCGTATCTGACCAATCACACCCCTGTTATTGTGAGGTTGAATGAGTTTGACCTTACTAGCAGAAACCCATCTACTACGTTTGGTTGTTTCAATCTGTTTTTTACACTTGTGGCATCGGTAATTTCCATAAACGTTTCCGGTAATTTTCTGTATCATATAGAACTTCTTGCTCTGTCAGTGGGAAAGAAAGACAATGACCACAGGAAATGTCGACACAGTGATGTGAACTCGCAGTTCTTAAGAAAAGTGTTCTTATAGAGACCATCTTTACACGTTTGTGATAAAAGAAAACGGTTGTATACCACCTTTAAGAATGCAATAATAGAATGAAGATATAGGTTAGATAAGTTTTAAGCAAGACCTTCAAAGTTAACCGCAAGTTGTTTGCATTTTCTTCGGTGTTATCCCAAGAACAAAGTGTCAGATACTGCCTAAACTTGTTTTTCTTGCATTACAAGAATAACTATTTATGCACTTTTCACGAACCGAATATGATGTGGAAAAATACACACTATAGTACTGCTCCATTTGGTAAATGGTCTGTGTAAGGCTCTCATTATATTCACCCACAAGGGAGATGACTTCTACCGTACTCATAAAAACGAAACCAGGAAGGGAATTTCCACAAAATATCCTCGGTGTTTTTTGGCTATTTCCAATACGTCTCATTACTTTTTTTCTTTTCTATTTATTATATAGAAGACGGAGCACTTGTTGATTCTGTGAAATATAATCAAAGGAAATTAGCATCAATATACAAAGTGGTTAGTATTATTTTCTTCTTCATATGTTTTTATTTCAAAACAATATGTTAAATGTAAAAATTTAACAGTCCTACATTTAAGACATTGTAAATGCGCTGTCTAACAACTCATTTACGTTAATATTTCTATCCTTCTTCTTCCAACCTTTTATTTAATTTATTTAATTGGAATAGCCAAGATTTTACCAAAACAATATTTATCATACTGTAGCTTCAAATAACAATTTCGGATATACGATTCCATGGCTTCACCTTTAATTTGTATTTAAATGCTATTATTGTTCACAATATTATATAAAGGAGAGTTTTCTCAGAAAGAATGGTAGTGAATTTATATGAATCTGATTCATGTTTATCTGTTTTGACTGGTGCCAAGGTAAATTTAGGATCAATTGTTGTAGAATAATTACAATAAAGATAGGATTATTTCAGCAATAACTAAGGACATATTATGTTTCAAAATGATACAAATACAGATTAAACGATAAACAGCGTATAACGAAAACAGAAATTAAAAGAATTAAGGTAGCTGTGCGTTATCGAATCTTTAAATTTGATTTCAATCAAGACTACAAATCTCTGTATTGCAGTATTATGCTGCATCATGTTTCAGATGAAACACCAACTTCGAACCTGGGACCATTACCCAAGGGCGAAATATTTTCAGAGATACTTACAGAATGTTTATCCCAGGTTCAGGAACGTTACTGGTAAGTTTCAGCATAACTAACATTATTGTGGCCATCAATGTAACAATTATACTTACAGAATGTTTATCCCAGATTCGAGATGGTCACTGGTAAGTTCAGCATTTCAACTACCACTGCCACTATTATTGTCGTCATAATATAAGCTATAAGAAACATGGGCAGCATTATCACCATCATCTGTATCCTGATCCTCAACAGTATCAGCATTTTTATATTTATATTTATTTGAATCGACACCATCTTCATCATCATCACTGTACTATTTCAGTCAGTAAATCTTGCACACAGAAATTCAACGAAAGCATAAGTACATCAAACTTCGTCAGCAGACTTACTGCGTAACTGCATGGAACCTTCAAAACCATACAACCCTGATCGGTGAAAGAGACTCATATCTTGTATTCCGATCATCAACATCCCTCAGCAGTCAAAAGAAATAGCTTACTTGATAGAAAATAAATTAAACAAAATAAAAAACAAAAATCTGAACTCAAAGGACATTGAATCCCTATTTTCACTTTAAACTCATATATGAGGAAACATGACAAGAATTATTTTGCCCAACTCAACTGGCTCTTTGATAGACAATTACTAGCTGAAAAAACTTATATTTTCTATTTTATTTGAAGATGTTATGTAAATGTTATAACAAAATTGTATTGCAGACATAATCGTTGCATTCGAATGTAATTTAATAAAAAGTATTCAACAGCAAACAAATTATAGACGGGCCTTTGCAGTTGATTTATACATTATGTATCATCAGCATTATGAGGGACGTTCGTTAAGTTTGTAGACCAAGTGTCATAAGTTCAATATGTACACCTCTCCACAGCAACGCTTAGTGGGTAGAGCGTCGGATTTCGGATCGGGAGGTCGCGGGTTCAAACCCTGGCCGGGTCAAACCAAAGACTTTAAAGTTGGTTGTAGTGGCTTCCCTCCTTACGCTCGTGGCTAAGGGGACAGCATTACGCTTGACTCGTCCGTGTCAGTAAAATGGACCGGGCGGGTTCAGTCCCTGGGCACCTCATAAGTGTCCCTGTGCTATAATGATAGAAATGTCGCTGCACAGTATCGGCAAAAATGCCGGCAAATCCCATCCAATCTCCACAGCAACATTTGGCGGAGGCACAGGTAACTGTTGCTGATGAGAGGTGTTGCTGTGCAGAGGTCATCATTGATGCTAAATTAAACTATCTAATTGAAAACATTATTTCTTTTCAACATTACATTATGGATCTTTTACTGATATGAAAATAGTTATATTTCACATATTTATAATGTAGATGACCGGCCGCAATAGCTCAGATGGTAGAGCGTCGGCTTGCGGATCGGAAGGTCGTGGGTTCGAACTCCGGCCGGGTCATACCAAAGACTTTAAAGTTGGTAGTAGTGGCTTCCCTCCTAACGCTCGGGGCTACGGGGACAGCATTACGCCTGACTCGTCGGTGTCAGTATAATGGACCGGCCGGGTTCAGTCCCTGGGCACCTCATAAGTGCCCCTGTGCTGTAATGATAGAAATGTCGCTGCGCAGTATCGGCAAAAATGCCGGCTAATCCCAATCCCAATCCCAATGTAGATGACTTTTGCTGAAATAGAAGAAATCGAGAAGCATACAAACATACAAAGGGTAATTTTAAACACAGTAAATATCCTTATTAGCAGAATCAGATAAGTCCTCATTAAAACAAAACTTAACTACGTTAACTAAGTATATGTAAACTGAGCACTAATGATACGAATATAGAGAAATGCTTCAACATTTAGTCAACATTAATTCAAAATGTAAGCTGCAGCTAAATAGTACTCATCTACATTTTTCGCTTCTTACAAACCCACCTAGGTTTTAGTGGATTAAATAAACATCATTCCCAATAAACCGATATTTTTCTTTCTATTAGCACGATTTTAAAACATTGTTATCAGGTTCGTTTAACACCTAACTGACAACCTGACCAATAGACACTGGATAGGCAGCTATGCTAAATCAGTTAAACATTATTCTTTATCAATGAAGAAAGGTGTGAAAAATCTGAGGTAATTCATAAAGGACCTTTTTATATTTTCATATTCATGACATTATTTGACGTACTCAGATTAACATCCACAACTTATAACAGATCCAAGAAAGAATATTAACAATATACCAATGCAAATACATAACATGTTCACGCAGATACAAACCATTTTGCCTTCGGATTAATGTGACCAAATGGGTATGTTTTCTGTAGTTGTCTTAATCTTGTTGTCTGTAATTAAAATGATACATAGATAATAATTTGCGCATTTATTATTAACATCAGTGCAATATAAAACTGGCACAGTACGCTCTGTTTGACTGGTTTACCTCTTTTGTTTCAATTAGTTTTGCCTTACAAATATAACTTTAGCATGTTACTTTATATAAAGATGTTTCTCATATCATTTTTATTGATTTTTATTTAGTAAATTCTTCCTAATTGTAACTAACAGTAACCGTGGAGCCGGACACAATGACCAAACAACCACAGTTACAGAGTATCTGATATAACCAAGGTGTGTGGAAACACTTTTAAAGGTTATTCACTTCTTTTCTTTACACAGGCTTGTTCTTTGAAAGGCAAATCCTGGACGAAATATCGAACGACGTCAAAACATTTGAAGTACCTCCGCAGCTGGTTGTCATTGGTAACGAGTCGTTTCCCATTGAGAAGATGGTTGTGCGATGTACACAAGAGATGTTGTCACAGAAACAATTGGAGGGGTCTGGTCCAAGAGTGGTTGTGTGTTGTGTCCAAACAGGACCAGGAACAGAAGCATTTAGACAGGTATTGGTAACTTGTCTTCATTTGATATATCAAAACCATATCGAAAACGATGTTGTCACAGAAACAAGTGGAGGGTTCTAGTCCAATTGTGGTTGTGTGCGCTGTGCTAGAGGAACAATTTATAGACAGGGTTAAACAGGTAGTGCACTTATTCGTGAATATAAAATCGAGAAGCAGTGGAGCAGTTCTTATTTACTATATTTTATTAGACTCTGAATATAATACTTCTGATCCTGATATTGACATATACCATTTGGATAGACTTGATTCTATGTATGCAAGCATCTAAAAAGAAGGTAGGTAATATTAACTTAACCCATTCCTGCATATATATGCCATTTGCGCCTATACAAACCTTTCACATTCATTAGCAGAATCTGAATGACTAAAGGTTTATGTGTTGACTGGTTTAGCTTAAATATATTATTACAAGGTGAACAAATAATTTTATCTCTTAAAGAAAAAGTAAGGTGAATTTTCAAAATTATAGATTAACGATGAATGAAAGGGTTAAAGAAATAACTAAAGTCTATTGATTTGTTCTTGCAACACAATGACTGAAAAAGTACTCATAAGAAGATCTTATCTAAAGTTTGCAGTTTATGAACATGATGAATTCTATCTGGTTTAAGATTTCTCAGTTCAGTACTTGATAGGTTCAAGCCCTTGAAGGATTAACACGGCACATAAACTTATCTTCTAGCATAAAAACGTTGAAAGTGATTTTATCGTGACCCGTGAGTAATTTTATAAATTTACATGCATATGTTGTTATTCACAGAGCCAAACTTTGCCTTTTATATCTCTTATTAGAGTCATTTTTATTGAGCAGGCTTTGACGGCAGCACTTCAAGAAGCTGAGAAAATGAGCTCAACCAACATTAATCACCAGTATTTTGTTTACTATGCCTCGACAGAACATACAAGTACTGAACCGGGCGAATTAAAACAATTCATCCATGAGAGATGTAAACATCTGAAGGCTGGGAATTTGATAGAATATTATGAACAAGAAAAAAAGACAAGTGAGGGGGCTTCTAGTACCGTGTCATCTGATGAACATCGTTCGCTTGGTCGAGCTATTGGCAAGGCCCTGGAGAATGGCATGATAAACACCTTTGTAAAAATGTACAAATACCTGGACGATTTACATTGTGAAATTGCAAAACCGATAAAACCAACTCAGCGAGAACATTTTTTTCCTCTTGGAGGCCCCAAGAATACTTGTCATACTGGATTGGAGGTGAAATTAATTCAGCATCTTTCAAACTTGTGTCAAGAGAAAGTTGAAGATGACAGTAAGAGAACTGTTCTCTTAGATACACTATATAAGTGTATACGGTGCAATATTGTGCCTTGGATAGCAAAGCAGTTACATATTGATCAGCACAGCTGTGCCGGTATGCTGGACAGAATGGGGTTTGAGCCTAAAATTAAACATTTACTTAACCTTAGGGAGTTAGTTAAGCATTTCAAAAGTAACACTCCGCAAAAAATTATCAAAAGTGTTGTAGACGGTGTACTTACAGATATACGCCCTTTTCTAGATTCGGTGACTGCAGCGATAAATAGGTCAACAAGTGCGGTGAAGAAGATGAAGTACGAATTACAGAACTGTATTGAACTATCCAATGACCAGCTGTTGCCTGAACGGAAGAGACATACCACAGACTCACTGCTTAACGCCATTTCTAAGTTAGTATTCTGGTGCATTGATATCTGATTATGTAACATCATACTGGTTCTTGCTAACAATACTAATTTAGTCTAACTTAATCTTATGGAGTAAGGAGTAAAAATGCAGTTCTTGGGAAATCAAAGATAATGCACAATTATGATGCAGAGTACGGTCACCAGTAAAACTTGAACAATGAAATTCTAATAATTAAATAACAAATCAATATTATGAGCCTAAATGTAAAACTCGAAATCGTTCTGAAAAAAAGAACACGTACAAATGCAAAACAATGATCAGACCCATTTACAGATGTATTTAAGATGACCTACGTTTAACAAATTCTTAGTACTGTTCTGCGGGCTAAATATATGCATTTACATGAAGAGACGTCGCAGTGTCCAACGGCTAATGAACGAGGCATTCCTCTTGATCAGCAGAGCATATGTGTATAAAATTAAATGTTTAAAAAACATTGTTTAAAGGGTAAATCACATCTTTGATACTAGTTTCTGCACTGGTATTGAATCTAAAAGGGATATAAACAAAACTGGTTGAATTATACCCAGATAATGTGACATACAGCATGATATACGATCCTGGCAGCATCATTCACTTTACGTTCACAATCTGACTTTTAGAGATTTGTGGTATTTTGACTCGGTGAATAAACAAAGATTTATCAATTACTAAAAATTAATTTGACGTTTCTTTCAGGATCAAAGGAGTCTACGGCTTTGGGGAAGTATTTGGTGAGCTAGAGATTCACATAGAAGAAGCAGTATATCAAAACACCCTGGACGATATTCGCTATCTTCTCAAGGAACACAATTACCTGGCCCCATACAAAGTCTTGTTTGTGACCCAAACACCAAAGGCATTTGCAGACACGCTTCATGAAAATGGACAACTTATTTATGCTCAATTTTCTGACACAAACCGTAAGGAAGGAACTCTTGGTGCCTTCTTTGAGAGCGGCAACAATCCCGATGATTTGTTTGCCATTACGTGTGGTCATGTTGTGTTTGATAAGGTCAATGATATTGTTGCAAAGCAAGTGTTGATCGATGAGGAAAACAATACAGTTGTACTAGGCACACCAGTAAGGGACTTGATATTGGACACTGACATCATTGATATCGCTGCTATCAAAGTCAGTGACGATATTAAACGCAGGTGCTTGAAGAAATTAAAAAACGACGAGGGCATAAGTTGCTCAGCCAGCATCCTGGAGGAATCTTCACCTTCAATAGCCTCTATGGGACTCCCATATGTGTACACATATGGTGGAAAATCTGGCCGGACTTACGGAACAATTTCTTCTTCAAACTTTCAGATACGAGTTAATCAACATATGTTCGCCGATTGTCTGCTTCTGATAGAGCCACAACCTGATATAGAGAATTTTGAGATGACACCATTACCCTTTGCAGACGTAGGGATAGTGGTGCTGTGGTGTGTTGCACACAACCAGGATCAGATGACATATTAGCGCTGTCCATTCTAAAAAGCGGGGACTACAAAAATGTTGGTGACCCTGTACCAAAATGTATTTCAATTTTGATGCACAGAGGACTGCAAGCCCTCGAATCACAGTCGCAAATGAGACTTGTTCTCTGTAATACCTAGGTTGTAAAACAGTTCATGTTCAAGAATCAATTAATGACTATTGTAAAAATGTAACGAATGGCAATACAGCTTCGAAGGAAGTTTCCTAGCCGTGAAGTAAATTTGATTTCAATTAACAGTTGCATAGTATTATCTGGTATACAATCTAAGCACCTACACATGGCCGCAATTTAACGTGACACATATAACGCTTAGAACTTTACATTTTATGTTTATTCTTGCGACACTATCGAATTAACCAGTGTACTGTTTATTACTGACGTATACATGTCACATATAATCATGTTTGCGTAGTTTGCAGTTATTCTAGATTGCTGAGCTTCAAACGGCCTAAGAAGTCGAATGTAAAGAAACAATTAAGATCCATCGCTTTTGGTTATATCAACCTTAAAACAATATAATCTTTTGAAGTTCGGCCGTGTCAACATATAATCTGATTATCAAAGGTAGTACATTTATTTGCAATTTCAAGACGTCATGACAGTTTAACAGCAACGTTGTTTAATCTAAATAGCTAAAATTTCCACTATACCAAAAGTCAAATGTGTTAGTGTACATAATTGATTTTTGGGCGGTGTCGCTTGCGTCCAGAGTTATGAGAAGCTGGTACAGAACAAAATTTAATATGACTAACGAGACTTGACGCCTAATTCTTTTTTAAAAGTCAGTTTATTTTGGTCGAATCAGGTAGCATGAATGATAATTTAAGACCCAAGCTAAGTTAAATTGCAAAATCATATGGAAGGTATTGAATGTTTAAAATGTTTTTTTATTACGAGATTTTTATTTGCAGCTGAATACTGCTTGCCAATTCCAAATGCGTTGTACATGTACAAAATAATTTTGACTATTGTTTTCACATCTGTAATCACTTACAGGTCAAACGTACACCGCCTCAACAGCACTTTGATATGAAATGGAAAAACTGTAATATACTCAATTAATTTTTACGTGTTTATGTACATACTTAAATATAGGCTAAATACATATTACGAATATTATCTTTGAATAATGCAACATATATAAAAAATATTAAATTTAAAACTGAGCTAGATAAAGGTGAAAAATTGAAACGCCAAGACGGGATATTACAAATAATTGAGAAAGCGGTGGACAATTGTCAGTCGGCAATAGGAAATATCGTGTTGCTAAAATTCTTTAGGTTTGTTTTCAAAGAAAAAAAAAGAGTAAAGTTAAAACAGATCAAGTTGAGACATAAACATGATGACAGTAATGTCCATTTTGTATTCAGTGAGGGGAGTAGTATGACTGTCATTAGAAAAGCAACGCGAAATACTAGATTGGAGAAAGAACAACACGCATTTATCATATACAATCTTTCCAAGGAGTATTTGTACACAGGACGATGACGTCATCTGATATAAGTCACCTTCATACTATGGCGCATTGCAACTGATTACGGGGAACTGTGATTTCGCATTGTAAAAAAGCTCCGTGTATAAATATTTTTGTTTACGAATAAACGTTTATATATAGCAAGTTAAGTGTCTAACGTACAAACAGGCATCACCGTCTCTGTGTACAACTTCATATTGTCAGTAATGTTTGCAAGTAGCCCGTGCCCATATTTATCGTTTACTATCACACATACTTTTCGCTTAGTCTGGTGTTGACACTTGGTATATATGGGTTGTAGTGTATGAATAGGTAAATAAGAAAAGGTCCTATCAAAATTTTCACAGATATTTAAATTTTATCTACCAGTAGACAAAGGCAAACAAGGTAAATGCACATGTGACAAAAACACAGAGACGAGAAGCCTGTTCTCTAACAAATCCATACATGTTACGTTTAGTTTTGTAAATGTCTTACCAGGTAATTTGCAATCAAGTATAAGGAGTTTCCTATTATATCCGCGCATGCCTGCTATTACGGTACAAGTTTGACTACAGAGTCGATGATTTGACCTTAATTAATTTAGATGTGATATACATTTGTGTTCAGCTTTTTTGGCTCGTCCCCTAAAATATGCCTTTACAGCAAAACTCAGTCGGAACACGAATCTGCATCACATTTTAAGAACGCACTTTGTAATATGTTTAAGATTACATGTTGAGTAATCACATTTTACTGTTTAGAATTTTTCACTCAATGGCAGACACTTGGATCGTCGATAGGTTCGGAATGTGGGCTGGAGCTTGATTTATTGTAATATAACAATTCAAAAGGTGAATTATACAGCATCTGTCCCAAGGTGAAGTACCGATAGTGAAACTTATTATTGGATCATCAAGTCTTTGAGACAAATGAAGCACGTTGTTTAACTTTGAAATAAAGACATGTGGATGGGGATCACTCTGAATTCTGGACAGGATTTAATATTATTGGTGTGTGAGACTTTTTCGGGCTAAAATGCTTGTACGATGATGTGATTTGTTTTTTGTTTGTTTTGTTTTATTTTTGTTTTTAATTACAAATGTGATTTGTGTTTTTATTACATTTAATCTAGATTTAGACACGCACGCACTTGAAAATTTATGGCATATAAGTAAAAAGTGGTATTCTGTTTTTGTTTGATTTAATTTACAGTTTCTGCACAATCTTTAAGATTTAATTTTATTAATATGTCTGCCCTTTTCTCTTGCACGTTGATGTTATGAAACTCTAAACTGCTCCATTTCTACTATATATTTGGGGTCGGTAATTTCATCTGAATAACGTTCGGAGTTTGGTATATGTTGCAATGCCCATAGGACTTTTCATATATTCTTATTCATGATCACAACAATGTTACTTGTGCAGTGTGGCGGGTCGTAAAAAATCTCCCCATGCATGTTATCTATTTTGTCATTTAATTCATCCTGTAAGGACTGTTACGTCTATTTCTTTGATGGACATTGGAGTTTGGTTCCTCAATTCTATCTTCACATGAGCAGGATGCTACACATGTACTCTTATCTGACAATGTTTTTTTCCTTGATTCAAAGTTAATTGCACTAATTATCAACCACTTTCTGTAGTTTTATAATCGAAATGATACACCTTTCTTTTCTAAACACGATGTGGACATTATTTTTCAATGACATCACTACTTTCGTCATAACTCATCAAAGAAGATATCAGCGCTTGGACATTTTGTATTCAAATAGATCGGTTTTCTTTTTATTGATTGCATTTGAGAAGCCCATCAGGAAATGCGAGGTTAGGTCTCTTTTAACCGGTTTAAGCACCCCAGTTGGCCCATATTGCCGACTGACCGTTCAAATGCGGTAACTGACGGGTTTGGCGCTTTTATTTAAATGACTCACCACAAATATATTCTGCTTTTCACTTGGCTTGCATGTGGAAATACCTTTGTCCTGTGTCTTTTCGGAGTTTGGTTTATGTTGCAAATGCTCCTAGGACTTTTCATATATTCTTATTCAATAGAATCATAGGTAATAGAATGGACTGTTTGTGGTTATACGTTGTTGCGCTTAGTAGAATAAAGTATTAATTTTGTGAGCTATTTTGTATTTGTTTTACAAGTTCATATAATAAAATTATTAAATAGTCTTTACTAAGTCGATACTTTATTAAATATATATCAAAATAAAAAGTAGCTCCTTTAATTTAAGTATATGTAATACAAAAGAAGTGATTATTTATTTGCACCAAATGTCTTTCAACTGTAATGTTATTGTACAAAGCAACATAAAGACACGCAAGTTTAAGCATGCGTAAGTTATATTGGGCTTTGCAGGTCATCTTTTACATTGATAAGACCTCATATTGATAAACAGTCTCAACACAAACAACATTTCATGAAAATCAAAATACATTAATAAATGGATTGACTTTATCGACTTACCTAGTATCTTTCGGGACAAAAAAATATCATCAATTAAAACCCAAGTTACTACGAAAACAAAGAAAACCCAATGATTTGTTATAAGTACAAAAAAACCATTAGAGGTCTTTTTTTTAATTACAACCAGACTGTAGCAGACCTTAGCCTGAAAGATCCTTCTCACGATTCTTGTAACTGTTCAACTTCACCTTTCTGTTATTTACCTTTTGGCCATATCATTACTGGGGGTTTAAACATCATCGATAACTATAAATTAAGAAAATTACTCTTTACGGGTTCGAAATATCGCCTGCCAGATGAAATTGACTTTCAGGCAGTCATTGACAAACATAAACAGATATTGCATAATTTTAATATAAAAATAGAATCTAAACAAGAAAAACTTCCTTCACTGTACTGGATTCCTAAGCTTCACAAAACACCATACAAGTCACGATTCATAGCTAATGCCAGCTCTAGCACCCCCACTCAAATATCTAAACTACTTAACGTCTATCCTTACAGCCGTTCGCAATCACGTTGTTAAATATTGTAAAAAAGTGTATGAAAATTCAGGAATTAAAATTTTTTGGCCTATAAACAATTCTTCAGAAGTCTTAGACAAGTTTTTTACTTTAAACTTTCATTACTCTGCAGTTAATACTTACGATTTATCTACGCTGTACACTTCTTTACCTCATGATTTAATTAAGACCAAATTGATTGCTCTTATTGAGAAAACATTTGCTCGAGAGCACGGTCTATATATTGCAAGTCATGAAAGTTCTTAGAAAAGTTTACTAATGATTTCATGTTAACTTTATCCCCTTCTATCCAAAGCCACATTATAGAGGCTTTCAATTTAACGTCACGCTATCTTGACGATGTTCTTACTATAGATAATCCTTTCTTTTCTCAAATGATCCATCTGATTTACCCTCCAGAACTTACCCTTATTAAAGCAAATAACTGACATTTAAATGCAGCATTTCTAGACATTGAGGTCGCTATTTCCAATGACAACGTCTCTACTAAAATGTATGACAAGAGAGATGATTTCAACTTTAGTATTGTAAATTATCCATATCTTGACGGTGATTCACCTCGTGCTACCTCTTATGGTATTAACATATCACAACTTACCAGGTTTGCACGAGTTTGTACTAAAGTAGATTTCAATGCTAGAAACCTGTTTATTTCTTCTAAACTGTTACAGCAAGGCTTTTGTTTTCATAAATTAAGAAAGGCGTTTTCAAAATTCTTTCAATGCAATGGTTTTATTGCTTCTTAGTATAATAGCAGTATGAAAACACTGATGCAGAAAGGCATAAACCATCCTGCATTTTATGGAAATGTTTTATACAAGTTAAAGGAAATCAATGGTCTCAATAACTTTTCTGACCACTTTGCAAAACTTATGAGAAAAATATTGCAGATGGTTACAACCTGGGAATCCTTCGTTGTACTGCATTGCTTGCAATTGGCCCTTTTACAGTCAAGAACTTGCATTGCCTTTGAATTACACTATGACCGGACAGGACGTTGAGACTATGTGAAAACAGTGACTTAAAGCCATAATTGGACAGTTACTGTTGGAATTCTTGTTTCTTCATCTCTCCAGTCGTGCCCTATATAGGTGAGACAACTTGAGCAGTCTCCATACCCTTTACGTGAGATTGCACGGTAGGTATAACATCGGGATTTT